>CAUYON010007623.1:0-12941 GCA_963573935.1 Arctocebus calabarensis
GAGGCTGTTTGTTCGGAGGTAAAATCCCACAAAAACAGCAAAGTATGCTTCCATTAAGCCCAGGTGCTTAGGAGCCGACAACCCCACCCCTGATGATACCGATCAGAGGATGACATATGTCTGTCTGTACATAAGGTCTTGAGGCCTAAAGATTTCTGCTCTGTAGAAAAACAAAGTCAAATCCACTTTGGGTTAACTAAGTGTGTGCTTGAGGGGTTTCATTCACCAGTCTCCCCTGCAGCTCTTTAAGATCCTTATTTAGAGCCTATATTCAAAAGATGATGCATGTCTAAGAAGAATGTAAAAAACAGGAAGTATTGTGTTGATTTGTAGAGTGAATGCTTTTCTGCTATTTAATTATAGTTAGAAGTTAGGTAATAGAAAAAAGCTATAGATTATAGATAAAGTGTTTACGTGGCCATCAGTGTATATAAGGTGGACCAGAATAAAGACAATTTGCTACACGCCACCTGGAGAGTGTGTAGTCTGTTTCTTGTATTTTCCCTAATAATTATAGGTCCAACTTCTGCCCCTGGGGCAAAGCTACGGTCCCTCGTGTCTCTGTTCATGCAACATAATTGGTGCAGCGAGCAGGGTGCTGTGAGAACGCGAGAGGACAAGGAGACTCCCTGGATGCTGAGCTGGAGGACGGCCGCCTCCACCCGGATGCATTGGAGAGATCTTCGCTGAAGCTCCCTGAGGTAGGCTTGAGAAGCTTATAACTGGGACGGTACAGAGGCCATGCAGTTGCAGGTGGGACATTCCAGACTAGCAAGAAACATGGGAGGGAATAATATGAGTATTCAGCTAAATTCTTCTGTAGAAGATCAATATGTAGCCATGCTAAAATTATTAATTGTTTCCACTAAAATCCGTGTTAAGACTTGCAGTTTGAGAGAGCTATTTTGTGTTGTGGTTAAGCATTGTTATTGGTTTCCACCTGAAAAGAAAGTTCAATTGAATATGAAAGTGTGGAAAAAGGTAGGGAGGGCTTTGCGTCATGCTCACCAGAAAGGAGAATTTATTAGCAGAGAAGTTGGGGCTACATATCAGTTGGTTTATACGACTCTGGAGCCATTTCAACCATGCTCAGGAATGTCGTCAGAGTTAAGGAAAACAGCGCTGAGGAGCCACTGCCCCCACTTCATCCCTTAGAGGAGGAGAAGGAGGTGGAAAAACTTGAGGAGCCTGAGCATGAGTGTGCTAATCCGGAAACTCCAGATGCCAACTCTGATAGGCCTGTTAAAACTGCTAAGAAATTTGTTGGTGATCTTATCAGTTTGGATAGTGATGCTAAAAGTTGCCCTGATTTAGTGGAAACAGATGAGGAAATAATATTAAAAGATACTGAATTTGAACATTTTAAAAAGGTGATGGCTGAAGGTTTTCAAACTATAAATAAGAGATTGTCTTTCTTGGAAAAGAAAGGAACTGAATTACTCTCATCCAGGGCCAGCTCTAAAGAGGGTTCATGTAAAGATGCAATACCATCATATAAGCCTTTAACTCCTTCTGCTCCACCTGATCCAATGCCATGCAGGAAGGAGCTTTGGCATCCAAATGCTCTGCCAGGTATATACCCAGTTTGGCCTAACTCTTCAAACAATAAATTTGTTACTAAAAATCATTTTCCTTTAGAAATATCAGAATTGGCAATTGCTAATGAAGAATCTGTATGAACAGATGAATTAGGCAATAAGAAGCCTATAGTTCACATCTTTCCTATACTTAGAACAATTCAGAATGATGGCCTTCATGGCCCCTCTGTTCATATCCCAGTTGTAATAAAATTCCTAAGGACCATAAAAGATTCAGTATTTGCATATGAGCCAACGTCCCCTTTTGTTCTTGGAGTTCTAAATTCTTATTGCACTGAGCATATCTTTTTGCCATTTGATTGGAAAACTTTGGCTAGGGCCACTTTAAGTCCTGGACAGTTTTTACAATTTAAGGCATGGTGGTTAGAAGAGGTGACTTTACAACAGCATGCCTCTGGGGTCCCAGTAGGACGTCTAATGGGATCTGGAGAGGAAGCTTCTATTCATAATCAATTACGTCTTCCACATGAAATTCTCCTTCAAGTACTTTTCACCCAGGAATCCCTCTCTTCGGGATGATAATGAGGTTTAGGACACACCATCCCCCAATGTGGCACCGTATAAATAAGGAAAATCTCAGAATCAGACCACGAGCACTAGAGTGGGCTCCCTGTACCCTGTGTCCCCTGATGCAGGACATGTGGCTTAGCTGACCTTCCTCTGGGGTAAGTCATGAGACCCTCATTCCAGAGGGACCCCACTCTACCTGGAGGAAAGGAATGTCTTTATCTGTCTTCATCTCTGAAGAAGAAAGGTCTTGGAAAGAATCTGAACCAACTGGCCTTGCTAAGTTTCCTTGAGTTCATTACCATGACATCACACCCCCTCCATCCAAACTTGAGTCTCCACAGCCATCTTCTTCTTCACCAGACCTTGTGTAAAATACACACAGCTCTTGCTGTTTCTTTGGGTCTTCATTTCTGAAGATTCCTGTGGCACATAAAACTTACATTAAATGAATGTGTCTGCTTTTCTCTTGTTAGTCTATCTTTTCTTGTGGGAGGGGGTCTCAGCACTGAGCCTTGTGATGAGTGAGGAAGGAAACGTTTCTCTCCTGCAGCTACGTCCCCCCACACAGACCTTATCTCCTCCTTTACAGGAAGGATGCTCAGGTCTGAGGTTTACACTCTGGATAGAGAACTATGAAGTAGCCACATTCAACTTGACTTTGTTCCTACAGCGTAAGGCGAGGCTGGGCCTTGATTTCCTCATATGCAGAGAATGGCAGGTGGCACATCGCATCTGGCACAGGGGTGGCCTCCTATACCAACTGCTACAGGTGGCAAACAGTCACACATGACAAGGACATCTTGATCCTGCAGTGAGACGAGGTCCCTAGAAGTGTCCCTGAAATCCTTAAATGGCCTAAAAACAATTCTTTTTTAAAGTTTGTAAGTTACAGATGATCAGTTAAAAATCTACTTAGAAGGTCAGCCTTCTGGACAAGGCTGGACATCTGGAATTTTTACAAAATCTAATAAAGGACAATATGTGGCTCTTAAATATTTATATTAGAAAGTGAGAATCCTTCAGTGAGTAGCCACATACCTGGTATGAAAAACGAATCATCCTCCAGTTCTATTCAAAGGGACCCAGGACCACTCACCCATCAATGTGCTGCAGTGGTCCAGACGCTTTGATCTGTTTATAATGCCTTTTCCTGTGGTCGCTGCAAACTCTTTTCCACTTGACTTGCAAGTGGGCCCCACAGTGTAGCACAGCTGCGCCCCTCCCCCTCCTCTGTGTTCTTAAGCCAAAACAAACAAACAAACAAATGATGAGGCTCATGAGTCTGACGCCTGGGACACAATTGTAAGGGAATTAGTGCAGCGTGTTGAAGACCAGTACAGCAGGACGGCCCCCGACCTAAGTCCAGCTCTGTCATTTACTAATGTGTCAGGCAGGCGATGACTCTCCACACAAATCACTCTCTGCCTCAGTTTCCTTCTCTGTAAAACGAGAGCTATAAGACAGAACGGTGTGAACAGCAGCACAGTGTCGGAGTTAGCACTGCTCTCCCATCTGAGGACCCTTCGGTTACAACGCAGCTCTGCAGAGTCGAAGCCCTCAGGGACAACGTTTGGGTCAAACGGGAAGACGAGTCTGGAGCCTCTCTTGGCTTGCACTGAGGAGAATAAACACAAAACCCAACCAAATTCATCCTGCTTTTGAGCCTTTTAGGGTTTGAAGGTTTTGCAAGAGAGATAAAAAGAAAAGGAAATGGGCTTGCTTTGAAGTACTCACTCACTTCATTGTGACTCTTCAGAGCTGGTGTCTGAGCCGGTGGCTCCCTGCAGGTGGCTCAGGGCCTTTCAATGGTGGCACTGCTGACATCGGGCAGAGTAGTTGTCAGTTGTTAGAGCTGTGGGGCACTGCAGGATGTTCGGCAGCATCACCCACCGGATGCCAGAAGCACACTCCGTCCCACAGAGTGGTGACAACCAAAACTGAGGGATAAGCAGCAAATACCCCTGGGGTACAGTATCAGGTAGACAGATGCATAGGCCCCCGGTCCGCACACACAGATGTGAGCGCACATGTGGCGTACGTATGGGGACAGGTGTGGCCACAGGCATCAGGGAATAGACACTCGTTCTCTTTAATCCTCTCCCACCCACACGTCTGTAATTATCTTCCTGCGACACAAAACTGATTGTCACTGACCCGCTTTCAGACCTTCGCTCAGCTCCTTTCCCACCAAATGAAGTACACACACTTTCGGGTGAATTCAGTGGCCCTCGCGCTGGCCTCCTCCGATCCATTTCTCATCACTCCCACTGGGCTGGTCTTCACCTACCCTCACACACAGTGCAGACACACACAGACACACACACTGCAGACAGACGCACGACACACACGCGCCACGCGTACTATCCACAGATACACAATACACACACACCACACAGACACACACAGACACCAGACGCACTGTGCACAACACAGCAAACACACAGTGCTCTGGCAGTTTTGCAAGCACAACTGTGCACTTGTCACTTTGGCCCACCTCACCCATCCCCTGCCCCACCACCTCTCAGCCCAGGGAACACTTACCCTGTTTCTAAGCCCCCCTCCAGCGCCATCTCTTCTCCGCCAGGCCATTCTCTTGGGCAGATTGAATTCTTGTCACCTCCAGGTCCGCCGCTCCTAGACCTTGACGACACTCTCCACGTAGTTCACCACGTCTGTACCTGTCGCCCCTGCAACTTAAGGCTGTGTTCTTCTCCAGGCGCGGCAACCCGGAGTGTGCTGAATTGAAGAATGTGGACACTTCTCCAGCTTTAAATGTCAACGTGCTTCTGCTTCTTAGCGAGCCCGCAGACACGGACAGCCCCTGCAGTGGGCACAGCGCCCCGCAGGGTGGGCCAGGACTGGGAAGCCCACGGAGGGGGAGACAGACGTGGGAGTGGAGAGTGAGGTGACAGGTGTAGACGGGGCTCTGAACTCGAGGCGACAGAGAACACAGCTGCTTGGAAGACCGGGAAAGCCTTCGTGGAGCACATGGACTAGAAGAGCAGGTGGGTGTGCAGAGCCGGGAACGAGGCGCTTCAGAGCAGCTTCAAGGGGTGAAGCTACTGAATGAAACTACCCTTCCTTGGTACATCTGAGGGCTGATTTTGCAGCCCTGTTGCACTTACAGGAGCGTTCTCTGCCTAATTCCTAAATCTGTCTTGGAAGGTTGTCATCCTGAGTGCAGGAACCCCGAGCTATGAAGCCACCCGCCGAAGCTGGAAGGTCACATGTTCTGTAAATTCAAGACTTCTGTGCTCAGACACAGATTCCTGCTTCCTACATCTGTGAAACTGGAGAGGCCTATTCTTTTCTCTCACCTTCCACCTCCCTGTCTGTAAGACGGGTCAGGAATCTTTGTCCTGCCTTCCATCACGTGCATTTCAGAGGATCCCAGCACATAATGTAATGAAAAAGTGTGTTTGGAGCTGCACAAGAATCATAAAAGTTTGAGTTATTATTATCGTGTTTGGCAGGTTGTGGGTGGTAAAAAAAATATTCAACTGTAAATATAAAATTACCCAGCACTTCGCTTCTTTGGGGTTTCTTGGAATGTAGGTTTTCTCCTGTAAGAAAAAAACGTGTGGGTTTGAGACACGTAATATCTGACGCCCTATTTAAAGCTTTGCCCCTGAGAGTCGGTCAGACCTTCAGGATGAAGTCCTCATTTTCAAGGTCAGCACACTGTCTCGGTGAGGTTCAGAGAGCACGCCAGACCCGAAGTTTCTGTTTTCTGGTCCAGTGTGACCACAATGTCATTTTGTAAAATCCCCTACCATACATAAAAATAACAACGACACACATTTGACATTTGGTCCTTACAGATTCCAAAATGCAGTTATTATTATTATTATCATGATTTTATTGTTAGCTAAGGTAGACTTTGTGTCTCGTGTTGCATGGAATTTTTTTTAATTTCAAATTAATATGAGCGTCCATACAATTGGGTTACATGGTTCCCTTTCCTAAGGTTAAAGTCCGAGTCGTAGTTGCATCTTTCACCGGGGAAGGGTGCAATGTCATCTTATTTTACCTGAAGGTTTGCTGGGAAGAGCTGGGTCCCAGGCTCAGTAGACGCCCCTGCGCTCCCCGAGCGCCCCTGGCCTCTGCCTTCTCTCTGCTCTGCTTTCCGGTTCCTTTCCTGGCTCTCGGGCCACCGCGCATGTGCAGAGGCTAACACACGCCTACAGGTGGCGGCAGCCTTCCGCAGCCCTGGCCCAGGGATTAGGATCCTACCTGTACACACTTCCTCCGGAGCCCTGATGGGCGAATGTTCACGCGCACTATGCATTTTCCTTTCCAAAGCCCCAAAAGTGGCCCTGTCCTGGCGCATGTTAAAATATTCCTTATTCTAAATAATATAATGCTCAGGGCATCATTCTTCTAAGCCCTTAAACTTCTGGCTGAGATCCATTCAAAAAACAAGCTGTGCCCTTTGTCTGTGATTGCCACTTCTAACATCAGTCCAGCTCTTATCATTCTGTGGCAGCTGCAGGCACAAGGATAGTTCACCAGTGACCATGTGACTAATGATGGGTCTATAATCAGTTAAGTACAGATGTCCAAATAGATGCACCTCCTTCCAAGCCTTAAATAAAGATAATTTATGCAGAGTAAACAGAACAGTGGGCGACTTGCCCAAATACAGATGGCTTTGCCCGATAGAGGTGTGTTGAGGGGTTATGACACACAAAGGTTCAATAACGTCACATCCAAGTGTGGTCTTTCACAAGAAAAGTAGCTGATACCAGTGCTATTGAGTTTATCTTTGCACATTTAATGTGGCTATCTCTGAATAGCTTCACAGACTGGGAGGACTGATGGAAAACCTTGGAAAACTCAGTCTGCTCTGTGGGGAAGCCCAGCAGCTGTGCACGACATTTGTCTAAGCATTCAAGCAAGCGTTTTCCAGGAAAAAATTTTGCATAACCTCTTGGGCTGGAGATCAGTGGCCTACTAAGTGCCTGTGCCCTGCAGCACTCAGGATCTGGGTCCCGGATCTGAGTTAAGGAATGGTGATTTTAAAAAGGAAGAAAAAGAGGAAGAGGAAGAAGAAAAACTAGCTAAGGCTCCACTCTCTAAACTCTTTGTGTATTTATTCTAAATATTTCATATTTAATTTTTGAATAAGTAATTCACACATATGTTTAAAAAGATTAAAAATGTATTCAAAGGAATACAGTGAAACGGTTCGTTCAGATGCCTACAACTCAGTTTCCCACTGTCATGAATTTTGGAGGCATCCTTCCCGAGTAGGAATGTGTACAAATACAAGTAAATATATACTCTTATTTTCTTCCCTCAACACAAAAAGGGAAATTCCAGCTCTTGCCCTTTCAAATAACACCAGGGCATGGAGATCTTTCACTAGCAATGTATAGAAAATTCCCTTACTCTGTTTTACAGCTGCATGATAGCCCGTTATTTGAGTAAATCAGATTATATGCCATATTTTTATTGAACAATTCTCCAGTAATAAATATCCAGGTTGTTTCCTGTATATAATTACAGACTGTTCTATAACTAATGAGTTTGAAATGCACCTGCTGGAGTGCACCCTCCAGACTCCCATCTTTGCCTTCATCCTTGTGACTAACGTCCCCACAGTAACTTCACTCCCAGCCCTACTTTCTGGATTTTGCTGTGCTCTCCATGCTGTGGCCGTCCCATGCCCACTCTCCTGATGAGCACCAGTTCTCAGAAGCCCAGTGAGCAGTTGACTCACCAAGGTGCTCTCTAAGAGTCCCCGAATCTAACAATTTTCACGAGTCATAGCTCAGCACTTAACCAACGCTTCACAAGTGGTGCCAATGGTGCTGCCAGGAGTGAGGATTCCTTTTTCCTCTGATTGAGATTCATCTCTCTGTAAAGACTGTTTCCTTTACAAACTAATTGTTTCTTTCTAGTCCTTTGCCTGTGTTTTGTGTTTATTCTTTAGACCACCCAAGAGCCCCTGGGTGCCCTCTCCCACAGACGTGCCCACGGACGTGCCCACAGACAGACACGTAACCATTAACATGAACATACCTCTCAGGAAATGGAAACTTGTTTCCATTGTGGGTCCTGAAACAAAGCTCTGGGGACGTGTGGTGCTACTCAGACTTTCTATCCCAGGAAATGAATGCAAATGTCTACCTCCCCCCTAATTTTTTTTTTCAGAGATAGATCTAGAACAAGTGGAAGTTGAAACCCTCCTCGAACGCAATTCTTGGGAGCTGGAAATCCCAATTGCCATTGTTTCCCCATGAAAGGTTTTGCTGAGCTAAATACTTCATCTCCATGACAACCACAAGAGCTAGATTTTTTTCCTGATGAATTCTTTTTCTTTATTTTTGTTAATCTACACATAAAATAATCAAAGTGAAAGGCGTGATTCTCAACACGCCACAGCTCGTCATTACCTGAGCCAGGCCCGGAATGCAGCACCCCTGGATTTGACACCATCGGGGATTCCAGGGGTGTGGTCACTTGGTTTAAAAATCCAGCGTCTCACTTTCCAACTGTATAACTATAAACAGGTTCATTTCTTTAGTCCCTTGCATGTAAGTTTTTCACGTGTATAAACTTCAGATAATTGTATCTCAAGAAGAGCTGAGAGGATGTGACGAGGAGTCAGAAACCGCTCTTGGGACACAGGACGCGAGCCAGCGTCGGCCTCGGTACATCCTCTTCCTCAGCAGAGCCCCACTGGGACTACCTTCTCTGTCCCCGCAGGACACACCTGCCGTCGACTCTTGTCAAGGCTCTCTGGCATCCCTGGTGGCAAAGTCCTGCTACAGAGTCACAGCCAGGTCGGCCCGTGTAGCCAGTCACTTGTGGGATATCTTGTTCTCTGAAAGAAGCCATCTGAGGCTGACTTCACAAAGAAAAATCCATCCTCTCGTGAAATAGTTGTCAACCATAATGAAGAAAACTGGGCAGGAAATGGGGGTGGTCGCTGAGCCTAACTTAATGTAGTGTGAGAGGAAGGACATGAGACAACGGTCTTTAAAGAGGAGCACACCTCTGCGTCTGGCTGGGAGACACCGCAAGGAAGAGTCAGAGCGACGGGGCGGAGGTCACCCGAGCGACGGTGAGCCTGGGTTGTGAGGCCAGGCCCAGCTGAGCAGAAAGAGCCATGTGTGCCTGCGAATCCACGGCTCTGCCCATTCGGCTCCGCAGTTCCCGGCAGGAACCTCCGCACACAGTTGGAGCAGGGCGATGCAGAGATGAGCGGTTATAAGAGGCTCGATTTTGAGATATTATTGTAACGGTTTACTTCTAAGCATTTCTCTTTTTAATGGAAAGAGATGTATTGCCTGATCTAGTTATAAATATGGTGAATGTTCCTTATGAAAAGCAATCAGAGTTATAAAATTAGAAAGAAAAGAGAGAAGAAAAAAGGAAGGTAGGGCGCAAGGGAGGAAGGAAGGAAGGAAGGAAGGGAAGATTAATATTTATTGAGTACTGAAATACATCAGGCTTTCTGCTTGGAGCTTTCTCAAGCAGACACATTACCTCGTGTAGTTTAAGTTTTACTCCATGCCTCCCCTAGGCCTTTGTAACTTAGGCTGGTATTTGCCATGGGTTTCTGTCCCCAGGGGCTGTCTTTGGAGCCACAGCATCTGGGGAACAGGTTTTCAGGATCTCCCGTCCCAGTGTTTACTCAAGGCACTGACTAGAACAGAGCAGGTGCTCAGCTGAAGTCATGAGGAACAGATTTGGAGGAGGAAGAGAGGGGGGTAACTTGATACTTCTGGTCATCCTTCCCAATCAGCACCGACCCTCTGTGCCCATCCTTCTTTCCCCTCTGGATGCTGCCTGGGGGGCTGGGCCCCCCCCCAGCTGCCTCTCTGGCCTCAGCCAGTTCTAACTTCTGAAATGAATTGTGGGATGGAAGCTCCAGAAAAGCAGGGACTTTGCTTGTTTTGTACACAGCTGTGCCCGGAGCACTGCCTGGCACATAGTAGGTGGTCAAAAAATATTTATTGAATGAGTCTCCTTTCTTCTTTCAGCAAGATGTCCTTTCTTAGGAAGCCCACGTTTCTTGGCCCTTGGACTTGCTCCCGGCAACAGTGGGGAGCCAGGTAGACAGGTGAGGGTCTTGACTATTCTTGCACCGTTTCCATGGGGTTCTGGCTTTCCAGGAGGCACGGCAACTTATGTGGAAATATCAGCCTGTCTCTTTCTCTGGCATAGCACGGGCAAGTAGAGGGGCGTGTTCTTCGGCAAACTCTAAACATGGCCCTTGGGGGCTGAGCATCTCAGAGTACCAAATCACAGGAAGAAAAGAATGTGGTAGGGGTGGGAGAGGAGAGGCAACATCATGCTGCATAAGGCAAAGCAGTAGGGAGGTGAGAGAGGAGAAAGGGACCGAAGAAAGCTTGGCAGCTTCAGCAGGAGTTTTAAGTTATTATAAGCAGTCGTTTCCCTTTAACCCCACAAAATCTTTTTTTTTTTTTTTTTTTTTGCCATCCTACATGGTTTGCTGGAATTGTTGCCTGAGAAGGAAAATGTGTGTAAATCCATTTTCTTTTCTTTTTTTTGAGACAGAGCCTCTAGCTGTCACCCTGGATAGAGTGCTGTGGCATCACAGCTCACAGCAACCTCCAATTCCTGGGCGCAAGCGAGTCTCTTGCCTCCACCTCCCAAGTCGCTGGGACTACAGGCGCCTGCCACAACACCCGGCTTTTTTTTGGTTGCAGCTGTCATTGTTCTTTGGCGGCCCCAGGCTGGATTCGAACCCGCCAGCTCCAGTGTACCTGGCTGGCGCCTTAGCCCGTTGAGCCACAGGCGCCGAGTCTCAATGTCTGTGTTCCTTAATAGCCACCTTCTACCCTTCCAGGTCTCCTGGTCATTCAGATAATCCAGCTTAGTGGAATTGAGGTTGGAAAGCTCTAAGGATTCAGGTAGGCTGGATCATTTTAGCTTTGTCTGTTCTTGAGAGCAGTCCTCCAAAGGGCCCACAAGTTGGGAACTATTCTCTGCTTATCTGGGATTTTTGCCTGGGCTCCTAAAGGGCAGTCAAGTCATTTTCATTAGTGTTGGCCCATTGCCGCCCATTACTGTGCTCTTTCTGTGGGGCTTCCTCTGTTTCCTCCTTCTTGAACCTCCCTTCTTAGTAATTAACAGGGCCCAGAAGGGCGTCCTGCCAGCAGACAACCAAAAGGCAGAGCAGGCAGCCGTGGCAATGGCAGTGCCAGCAAAAGGACGGGCAATTAAAACAAAATGATTCATCTTGGGAATGAGTGCAAATCGCTTTCCGTTTGCAGGAATCGGGGCTGGGCTCCAAACAGCCTTTGTAGGCTCATTGGGAAGATGGGAGTCTGGGCCACTGACCATTAAGTAAGTAATGAGCTCCTCTGAGTGCTCCCTGCTGACTCCGTGGAGAGGGTATCTGGCCGGCCAACTGGGCAGGAGAGCCAGGGAACGGGCAGGGAGACCTGAGGCTTCTTGTCTCAGTTAGAACATGAGTAAAGTGGGGCAAGGCTCTGGAAGGAGGTGGTCCTCATGACTCTGGAGATCCAGAGTACCCCTCGGCACCCTTGTTATTGGAGAACTCCAGAAAATAGTCAGGCGGGGCCACCTAATCCTTTGCTCTGTCATCAAGGATTCCATAGTCCACAAGGTTATTTAAAGAGCATTGGCTGAATGTGCCAGCCGCTGTGCAGACACTGAGGAGCTGGAGAAGAACAAAGCATGGATCCTGTCCTCAAGGAACTTCTGGTCCATGGGTAGGTGGTCAGTAGGTCAACAGAGCCTATTTGAAAAGTGCTGGGGAATACACGTGGTCATCAGCTCGGGGTCAGGGGCTCTGGGAATGCCATGCTAAGGAGCTTGGACTGACCCTGGAGCAATAGGAGGCATCAAAACAGTTAGAGCAGGGATGTGACGAGGTCAGGTTGTATTTCTGGGCAACATCCGGCTGCCCCAAGGCTTTTTAATCACATCCCATCTAGGCAAACCCAAATGGTTAACATCTATTTTAAAAGCTAGGTGGGTATATGGGTGTATGCTATTTTATTCTCTCTACTTTTCTTTAATTGACACTTCAGAATTAGTAAGAAATTTTTGTGTATTCATGTGATAAAATACTATGCTATGCTGAAAAATGAAGGCAAAATCATGTATTTTGTCCTGTGGTATGTTTTTAAATTGCAGACCAGAATGTATAGTATGGTTCTATTTTTGTAACAAAAACAAATACATAAAATAAATCTGGAAGGAAATGTACCAAACTATCAACAATGGCAAAGTTACTGTTGAAGGTTGGTTGAATCTTCATTTTCTATGCTATACCTTATAGAATTGTTTAAAACTCTCCATCTCCCTTCTCTCTAAAGAGAAAAGGGTCTTGTTATGTTGTCCAGGCTGGAGTGTGGTGGCTATTTGTAGGCACAGAATTAGTCCACTCCTGGCCTCAAGTAATCCTCCTGCCTCAGCTTCCCAAATAGCTGGGACTACATGTGTGCACCACAACCACCACCGAATCCCCTGGCTAGAATTATTTAAATCTCAATGAATAGCCTATATTATTTTTAAAACAAAACCCCACTTTCAGAGGGTAACTTTTTATTTCAAACTCAAAGAAAGTTTGCAGGAATAGTAAAGGAACTCCCACACGTTTTTAGCTAGACTCACCACTTGCTAATATCTTGCCCCGCACAACATGCATTTTTATTTTTATTATGTATTATTATTATTTTTTTTTGAGACAGAGCCTCAAGCTGTCACCCTGGATAGAGTGCTGTGGCATCACAGCTCACAGCAACCTCCAATTCCTGGGCTCAAGTGAGTCTCCTGCCTCTGCCTCCTAAGTAGCTGGGACTACAGGCACCCACCACAACGCCTGGCCAT
>CAUYON010007624.1:0-20611 GCA_963573935.1 Arctocebus calabarensis
TATAGTGATCAAGAAAATGCCATGAAGGCTATCTGTAACAGTACGATCAAAACATTTCTGAATGTATATGAATCATGCCCTATGATTGCACCAATGTACAGAATTATGATTCAATAAAATTATAAAAAAAAAAAAAGAATGAGGAGACTCTGGAGGAGAATAAAACTGAGTAATGTTCTAGTCAAACTTTGTGGACTGGCTCTCCCATCTTCTTAGGTTCCAACAGCTCTACTCACGTTGCAGTGACTCCAACTTTAAAATTATTTCCATTGCTACTTCAAAACTGTGATTTTGCTACTGTTATGGATCGTAATGTGAATATCTGATATGTAGGATATATTTTCATTGTTACAAAGGGTTTGAGACCCACAGGTTGAGAACGGCTGGTTTAGAAAAACCTACTTTTAATAGAACTTTGTGGGTTGACCCTGAGGTTCCAGGTACCTGGTCCAGAAAGAACAAGATGTCTTGAACTTACCCGGAGCCAGGGCACTCATGCTGGTGGTTATCAATGAACAAATTTTTATTGAGGGTCCATCATAATGTGCCAGTGGTTGAAAATTGCCAAGGATATGTCCATCTGAGCTTTGCCTTTAAGAACTTAAAAATATGGCGTGTGAAATTCCTCCTTGATCCATTCCGATGTTCAGTTGAGGTTTCTGTTTGTTTACTGTAGTTCCCAATGCACGTGCTCCACACACGCATAGTCTAGAGCTGAGTCCCACTCTCCCAGTGAGCTGACAAACTTCCTAACTTCATGTTGACCACACAGAAACCCTCTGGCTTCTTAGGGATGTAAATTTCAGAACTCTTTTGAAAACACTAACTTACACTGATCTAGTTCTAGTCCAGTTTCTCTTTCACTATTCTGTTGCGCAGGTCTAGATGATGAAAGGAAATCAGAGAAGTCTGATTGCTGATGGGTTGAATTTGGAAGGAAGGATCAAGAGGAGATCTGAATGTGGCCAATAAGGGGAGTGGCTAAGAAGCCACCTGTGTGATTTGCTCTTAATGCACAGATACTACTGCAGGACATGCACAGTTACAGGGAAACCAGCACGAAGCCAGAAGCCAAGGGTTGTTTTCTAAATTTGGAACTATTTTTATAGCTGATATCTAGGGCTACTTTCACTGGGACAGTTAATAGAAACAAACTCCCATAGTAGCCTTGATTAGAAGCAATTTCTTATTAATTTTTTTGGACATATACATATGTTTATTTGGTTTCCACTTTTTGCCTTCACAAAATTAAAAAGGCTTAAAATTAAATAACAATAACAATGTTTAAGATGATGACTAGAAACAAAAACCTCGTAAAGAATGAACAAAGATAAATACATTCAGAAAATAAATCAGACAATTGCTGCAATGAAATATTGAGCAATAATAATAATAATAATAACGCAAAAAAAGTAACATTCACATTGTAAAATAAGAGTATGTCTATTATAGAATTCTTTGACTCTGAGGATCAGTATGGAGTCATCAGTTAACTTCTTAATTTTTTTTAAGTCTCAAAAAATAGACAACTAATATTTATAAATAAAAATAAAAGATAATTTAAAAAAACAGATCATGCCAATAGAAAAAAGAAGAAATACTTCAAAATCGTTCTACTCCATCTGGATACACCTGATATTAACATTGGAAAAATATATTATTATAAAGGGGAAATTACAAACATATTTCACTTATAAATGAGGATGTAATATTCTAAACAACATATTAACAAGTTGAATTAAAAATGAATGTTTAAGTAATATACTTTGGTCAAAATTAAATCCAATTTATGTAAGAGTTAGTCACTATTTTCTTTTCTTTTCTTTTTCCTTTCCTTTACGTCACCCCCTCCCTCCTTCTCTCTCTGTTCTCCCCTTCCCCCATGCCCCACTCTGTCATTAATTGTCATTAACTGTCCTCATATCAAAGTTGAATACATGGAATTCATACTTCTCCATTCCTGTGATGCTTCACTAAAAATAATGTGTTCCACTTCAATCCAGGTTAGTACAAATGCTGCAAAATCTCCATTTTTTTAATGGCTGAATAGTATTCCATGGTATACATACACCACAGCTTGCCAATCCATTCCTGGGTTGAAGGGCACTTAGGCTGTTTCCACATTTTAGCAATTGTAAATTGAGCTGCGATAAATAGTCTAGTACAAGTGTCTTTATAATAAAAGGGTTTTTTTTTCCTCCTGGATAGATGCCCAGTAATGGGATTCCAGGATCAAACAGGTTGAGTTCTTTGAGGTTTCTCCATACTCCCTTCCAAAAAGGTTGTGTTAATTTGCAGTCCCACCAGCAGTGTAAAAGGGTTCCTTTCTCTCCACATCCACGCCAGCATCTGCAGTTTTGAGATTTTGTGATGTGGGCCATTCTCGCTGAGGTTAGATGATATCTCAGGGTGGTTTTAATTTGCATTTCTTTAATAATTAGGGATGATGAGCATTTTTTCATGTGTTGCTAGCCATTTGTCTGTCTTCTTTAGAGAAGGTTCTGTTCATCTCTCTTCCCCATTTATGTATCGGATTGTTGGTTTTATTCTTGTGGATTAATTTAAGTTCTGTATAGATTCTAGTTATAAAGCTTTTGTCTGATTCAAAATATGCAAATATCCTTTCCCTTTGGGTAGGTTGACTATCTGCTTTGGTGGTTGTCTCCTTGGCTGTACAGAAGTTTTTCAGTTTAATTAAATCACATTTGTTTATTATTGCTGTTGTTGCTATTGCCATGCCAGTCTTCTTCATAAAGTCTTTCCCCAGGCCGATATCTTCCAGAGTTTTTCTGGAAGAAAACACTTTTCCTTAGCTTTTGGATTTACTTCTGGATCTCAATTAAATCCCTTTTGTTTATTATTGCTGTTGTTGCTATTGCCGTGATAGTCTTCTTCATAAAGTCTTTCCCCAGGCTGATATCTTCCAGAGTTTTTCTGGAAGCTAACACTTTTCTTTAGCTTTTGTATTACTCGTTTTTTTTACTTATCACCATGAAAAGTGAGAATATTGCTCTTTCCTATCTCTACAGCACACATATACATTCTTCCCCTCCTTTAGAGATAGCTATCTTGTAATTTAGCTTATGTGTTCAGCGTTTATATTATTATACTCAGGGCTGAGCCATACAATAACCTAACAATTGTTTTTATTCTCATGCACAATTTTTTTAAATTTTCCCTGTAGTTAAAAATTGCCTTGTATTATCATTTGTTTAATATCTTTTACACATAGCTGTAGCCCAGCTCCAAATCCTCTATCAGTTATCTCAACCTCTTTGTAATATGTTCAAACACAAGTATTCCTCCGACTCTTTTCTCTTGAAGAAGTCTTTTCTGGAGTACTTACACTTTCTCCAATCTAGATTGTTTAATTTCCATTTTCTTCACTTCTGTTCAAGGCTAAATCTCTTTTATTTTTTGTGTACCGTGTCTTCCTCTTTCATGATTAGCTTTTTCGTTTTATTTAGAGAACAAACATTCAATAGCTTTCTGAGAGAGGGTTTATGAGGGTTAAATATCCTGAGGGTTGCATGTCTAAAAATGCAAGAAGTGTACTTGCACAAGTGATTGGTAGTTTAGCTAGATATAAAATTTCAAATTGGAGAATATTTTTTGTTGTTGTTTAGATTTTTCTGGGAAAATTTGCTCCATTGTTATTAACTCCCATTGTGGCTATTAAGAGGTTTGAAGATTTTCTATCTTAATATTCTAGAAATAGGTGTGTGGTTTGTTTTGCTTTTTATCTCTCTGGAAATTTCTAACATCTTTATTCCCAGTTTCTTGAAATGTTACAATGATGCACTTTGGTAGGGTTTATCATTATGCTTTATAGCATAAAACAGTTTAGTTTGAAAGCTCATCTTTTTTGAAAAAAAAGTATTAATTATTACTATGATAACATCCCCTGTTTCTGCTTTCAGAAATATTATTTGAATTTTTAAAAATTTTTATTAAATCATAGCTGTGTACATTAGTGCAATCATGGGGCTCAATGTGCTGACTTCATATACAATCTGAAATATTTTCATCAAACTGTTTAACATAGCCTTCATGGCATTTTCATAATCACAATATGTAGACATTGGTATTCTACATTTAGTAAGTTTCACCTGTACCCCTCTACGATGCACCGCAGATGTGATCCTTTTTTTTTTTTTTTTGCAGTTTTTGGCCGGGGCTGGGTTTGAACCCTCCACCTCTGGTGTATAGGGCCAGTGCCTTATTCTGTTGAGCCATAGGCGCCACCCATTTTTAATATTCTTGATTTTTGGTAGAATTCAACTATGAAGCCATTTGGTTCTGGGATTTTCTTTGATAGGAAGCTTTTGGTCACTCCTTCAATCTCTTTGTTGTTGGTCTATTCAGGTTTTTTATTCTTCTTGGCTCAAATTTGATAGTTTGTAATTTTTTTTTTTTTTTTTTTTGTAGAGACAGAGTCTTACTTTATTGCCCTCGGTAGAGTGCCATGGCCTCACACAGCTCACAGCAACCTCCAACTCCTGGGCTTAGGCGATTCTCTTGCCTCAGCCTCCCGAGTAGCTGGGACTACAGGCACCTGCCACAACGCCCGGCTATTTTACTGTTTTGCAATTCGGCTGAGGCCGGGTTTGAACCCACCACCTTCGGTATATGGGGCCGGCACCCTACTCGATGAGCCACAGGCGCCACCCATTTGTTTAAGAATTTATCCATTTTATCTAGGTGATCTAATTTGTTGGCATGCAATTGTTCATAATAGTCACTTATAATTCTTTTTATTTCTAAAGTGTTTGTTGTAATTTTTTCTCTTTTATTTCTTATTTTTTTGAGTGGTCTTTCTTTTTCTTAGCTAGACTAAAGATATGTCAATTTTGTTAAAAATATCTACTCTTATTTGTATTGAATCTATAGCTTTCCACTCTCTGCTTGATGTTTTTATGTTCTGATTTTTATGATTTCCTTCCTGCTGCTACTGTTGAGTTTAATTTATTTTTTTCCTAGTTTCTTGAGACATAATGTTAGACTATTTATTTGGAATAAAAATAGGCATTTTTTTTGCCATAAACTTCTCCCTTAAAACTGCATCCAAAATGCTGTACCCTGTAGGTTTTAGTATGTTGTATCTCCATTGTCATTTTTCTCCAAATATTTTTAAATTTCCTTTTGATTTCTGCCTTGACTCCTTGATTGTTCAGGAGCATGTTGTTTAATTTCATGTTCTGTTATTGATTACTAGTTTCACATTATTGTCTGATGATACAATGCTAGATATAATGTCAATCTTCTTAAATTTGTTATGTGTAGGTTTGTGGCCTAACATAGGTATGTCCTAGAGAATACGGCATGTGTGTTTACAGAAAAATGTGTATTTTGCTGTTGTTGGATAGAAAGTTCTGTATCAGTGTGTTAGGTCTAGCTGATCAAAAGTATGATTTAAGTCCAGTATTTTCTTATTAAATGCCTTTCTGTCTAGTTGATCTATCATGGTAAATGGGTATTGAAGTCTTCTACTATTAATATTTTACTACCTATTTCTGGCTTTATGCTCATTAATATTTGCTTTATGTATTTAGGTTTTCCAAAGAGGGGCACGTGTATATTTACGATATCCTTGTGATGAATTGATCCTTTCATCATTAAATAATGATCTTCAATTATCTCTTATAAAAGTTTTTGACTTGCAGTCTATTTCATCTGGCATAAAAATAGCTAGCCACCATGGCTTTCTTTTGGTTACTGTTTGCATGAATAACTTCTTACATCATTTTCTCTTCCAGTCTATGTGTGTCCTTAAATCTTAAGTGGGTCTCTTGTAGGCAGCATATAGTTGGATCTTGTTTTTTCAATCCATCCAGCCAGTTTGTCTTCAATTAGAAAATTTAATCCATTTATGTTCAAGGTTTTATTAAGGGGTAATGACTTACTACTGCCGTGTTGCTATTTGTTTTCTGGCTGCGTTATAGCAGTTTACCCCTTTTCTTTCTCTTTGATTGTCTATTTCAGGATTTGACAATATTATTTGTAAAGATAAACTTTGATTTCTTTCTTGTCACTTGTATATCTGCTCTAATTTTTTGTTTTGTGGTTACCTAAAGGATTATGCAAAACTTTTTGTAGTTATAATCTGCTATTTTAAGCTAATAATTACTTTCATCACATGTAAAAACTCTAGACTTTTCTGGCCACACACACACAATTTATGTTTTTGATCTCGCAATTTATTTCAATTGCACAATTTACATCTTTTTATATTGTTTATTCCTTACCAAACTATTGTAGCATTTTTTATTGTCGACCATTTTGGATTTTAACCTTCATACTAAAGATATGTATGATTTAAACACCACCATTGCAGTACTGGAATATTCTAGATTTTACTGTGTACTTACCTATACCAGTCAGTTTTGTATTTTATATGCATTTGTGATAGTAATTACCTTTATTTCATTCTTGTTTAAAAAACTTTCTTCAGCAATTCTTATAAGGCAATTCTGATGGTAATGAATTCCTTCAGTTTTTTGCTTATCTGTAAAAGACTTTATTTCTCCTTCATTATGCGGGCCTGCTTTGCTCAGTATGGTATTCTTGGGCACAGGAGCTTGGAGCACTTGTGGGCCAGGTTTTGGGCTCAAAGTTTTATGAAACTATAGTAGCACCTGAGACTTGAGGTGCAGACTTACTCTCCACCACAATCAGACACAGTTCTTCTATTAAATGAGGGTCGATTGCTCCTCAGCACACCTTCGCAGCTCAGGTTCGGAGGAGGAGATTTGGATGTGGTTCTGCTCCTGATAGGCAGGGAACAGCACTGACATGGTTCTAGAGAAAAGGGGGTGCTCTGGAGGCTCAGGCTCTGAGGAGTAGGGCACAGCTGACAATTTTGGACCTGGAACCAACAGGGTACAGTGACAGATCAGGCTCCAGAGAATAAGGTAGCATGCAGAGCTAACTCTTGACCCTGGGATGGTGAGACGAGGCAGTAATCCAGGCTCTCTGGGGCCAGGTGCAGCAGCAGAAGCAGGGACTTGGGAATGGGAAGTGCTAATATGGTAGGGCCCTGGGGAACAGGGATAGTGCAGCTATGATTCCACACACCAGAGAGGCAAGATGCCTCAGCAGCTTGGAATACGATGTGTGTGTGGGGGGAGGTAGTCCAGTTTCAGGTAGGTTAGATATTGTGGCTATTGGGCCTGGAGCACCTAATATGGTATAGCTCAAACAAGGCTCTGATTCCTTGGGACATATCTGCTCAGCCCCAGAAAGCACAGTTATCTAGATCAGTGGAGCCTCCAGATCCCAGGGAGAGGGTACAGTGGCAACAGTAGTGCCAGAAGGTCCAGCCACTCTGGTATGCCAGGGACTTGGATTCCCCAGGTGATGTCTTCCCTGTGCCAAGGTGGGAGCAAATTAGGGTGCTAGAGGGCTAGGGTTGCCAAGGCCCCGCGTGCTGCCAGAAGATATGACTGCTCCAAGAGTTTGAGGATCCAAGTCCCCAAGGACAGGGCACCACTTCATTTTGGGCCAAAGGAGAAAGTGTACCAGTGACTGGGATGAATGTGGTGGCCATGCAGTCACCCAGCCTTTGGGAGTAACAGAAGGCTTCTTAACCCAGAGCAGAGCACATTCTAGCAGTAGCTCTCTTTCCAAGACAGTGCAGAGAAGGTTCAGCACAGGCCACATGGGGTGGGGGACACAGCCTTGTCACTTTCTCTGGGGGTTGCTGGCTCAGGATGTGGACTCTGGGGAGCTCTCTCAGCTGGCTCAGAGCCTGTAGTAGTGCAGACTTCAGTGTCTGCGGTGGTGACAGTGGGCGCTAGGACTCCTACTGAGAAGTCCTTCTGGTTCTGAGCTGATCCTGATGTGGGAGGTTGGGGGATGAAGACAAAGTGTTTCCTCCCCTCTCTATGTGGCCCCCCTGAGTTTCTCTGCTCTACAGGATTTTGGCTTCTTTTTTGCTGCTCTCTGGTTCTCTCCTTCAATTGTTTTGGTTGAAATGATACTTTTTTAGTTGTTGTTTGTGGGTTTTATGGGGAAAGAATGCCAGGAGTCTAGCTAGCTCTCTTGCTGATGTCTCCTATGGATTTTTGTTCTGTTTGTTTTGCTTTTGAGACAAGGCCTCACTCTGTCCCCCAGGTAGAATACAGTGGAGTCAGTTTATCTCACAGCAACCTCAACCTCCTGGGCACAAGCGATCCTCCTGCTTCAGCCTCCCAAGTAGCTGGAACTAGAAGTGCATGCTACCGCGCCTGGGTAATTTTTCTATTTTTTTTGTAGAGACAAAGGGTCACTCAGGCTGGTCTCAAACTCTTGGCCGCTAGCAATCTTCCTGCCTGAGCCTCCCAAGGATTATAGGTGTGGCCTTAGCACTCCACCTCCTATGGTTCTTAATACAGTAGAACCTACACATCAACCACCTCCCTGCACTGATCATTCCTTAAGTTGATCGTACCTAATTTTCATAGACCAGACATGCACCCCGTGTTTGTATCAGTACAGTAGGCCTACTCCCTTGTGTTGACCACCTCCATATATTGACCAGTTTGTTATCATCCCTTGGGGGTCAATTTACAGAGGTTCTAATGTATATCAATTTTGAGTTAAGATATAGAAATTTCTCCTCATTTTGAGAAACCAGAAAATAAATGTTAATTTTGTTAATCATCATTTTCATTTCTAAGTGCTTACTCTCATCTCCCTTGTTTTTAACCTAAAAAGACTGATCACAAACAGTTTTGTTATTTTGTGCCACGGCTGTACCCCTAAATTGGTGGTCTAGGGAAGTATCTATTACATTGCTAAAAACACAACCAAGGAACTAGCAGCCCACAATAATTGATCAAGGACACAAAATTTAAAATCTCTAGTAGACCAGGTTGTTTCCTTAGCGTGAATGACAACGAAGAGATTTTGTTTCAAAACTGAGAAAACTTCTAAATACGGATCAATAATGTTTTCACATAGTAAATGACAAAATCTCATGAATGTTATGTCAATCAGGTTGGTAAAAATATCTCAGATTGTATGTGAAGCCTGAATACCGTACCCCATGATTGTACACAGTTATGATTCACTTTAAAAAATGTAAAATGAAAAACAATAAATAAATAAAATGAAGGACCCACTTTTGAAATTCATCTCACCCTCAGTGACTTCAACCACGCTGTGTAGTTTTCAATCCCTCCTTCTTATGAATATGCAAAAGAGCTAATAAATGTGGTCAGTGTAACTCCTGCACAAACACTAGGAAAACAAATCCCCTGGGGGATGGAGCTCTGTTTGACGTGGAAACCTGTCTTACATCGATTAAGCAACTATGCAGCCTAGTTTTTTTTTTAATTTTTTGAATTATAATATCTCTGATGGTATTATTTGAAAAATTAGCCCATGGCAAGGGAATAGGAGAGGAGAATGGGAATGAAGTCTATTTTCCCTTCACCCGAATTGTGGTCAATTGGCAGAAAATACAAAACATGTCAGCATATCACCCTGCTCTGGCTCAGACGGAAAGTAATAGCCTCCATTCCTATCTAGTCTCCAAGCCCCAGAATGAATTCTGAAAATCAGACCCTTTTCTCTGCAGGTTTGCCTTTCTGGCTGTGTGTGTGAACTTTCATGCACAGCTGCTGCCTGCTGGGTGTGAGACGATTCAATCCTTCTAACATGTGATCATCAATCTGATTTTTTTCTTACAATGAAAGCTAGACGGTGAGCTTCGCAGTGCCCTATGCAGGCTTTCATTAGCCAAAGGCTAAGAATCAGGAGACTCTCACTCTGCTAAGGAATTCTCAGGATGGTGTGGCAGTGAGGTTAGCAAAGCAACAGAATGATTTAGGAACACTGCACTGGTTTTTCTCTCTGCTTTGGAAACAAAAGGAGCTGTTTTTCTTTATTTTTTGTTACTATTAAATTGTATTAACAATATATAAAGTATTAGAAATCTTTTGGATCTGATTATGATTCTGGTCCAGAAAATGTGTAATCCCCAATGAAGAATATATTAAAAAGAAGCCAACTCCTTTTCCAAACTATATTAATCAAATGTTAGTATATGAATAGCTTAAGACTTGGCTAAGAAACTTGTCCCCTCATTCGGAATATTTATTTATTTATTTATTTATTTATTGAAACTGTACACTTTAAGAGTAGTTTGTTTCCCTTATTATGTCAGTCAGGGCCCTTGTGAGAAACATCTAACACATTGAAATTAGGTAACCTGACGATTGTATTTAAGGAGACCAGTTAGGAAGGTGTGGGCAGAACCACAGGGACATTCCTGTCTTTGGGGTAAATAACAGTAGGGAATCACTTCTACTCTCAGCCTGAAGGCACAAGGGGAGAAAATTGCTACTTAAACAGGTAGAAAGAGAAGAGTGGGTGAAGAGGGCTCTCATAAAAACCAGAATCCTCATTTAATATACATGGTCAGCCCACAACAACCAGCAAAGAGGAAATGAGGGGGGAAAAATGTCCAGACCTCACGCTCCTCCTTCCCTGGGTCTCCCACTGGCTCTCCCGTTAGTCAGCTCTCCTGGATCTCACAGGGCAAGGAGCCCCCATGACTCCGTGCCTATGTCGGCCTCCTGCTGTACAGAACAGGGTGGAAAGAGTAAGTGGAGGAACTGGAAAAGATCTATCATATTTCTATTAAAACCAACTAATATTTCTTCAACAACTACATCTGAGGAATTTCATATGCATCGAAGTCCAGGAGTCTCTAGGTTTTCAGGGACTGCTATGATGAAGTGTAAATACCTCGACATTTGCCGTCAGGCCATGTGTATTCCAATACTGACTTCATCATATACGAGTTGTAGAACTTTGAATGAGTCACTTCTGATTCCCAGTCCTCAGTGGTATCTATCAGAAGGGTGATGATAGTCATACCCTTCTTACTTCTGTCCTAGAATTATTGTTCGTATGAAACTATCTAGGGTATCTGGAAATATTCTATGAACTATAAGCAACTTCAATTTGCTTTGAAAAAATATCTTTCAATCTATGACATTTTCAACTTCCTTAGGAGCCAAACTTTCTTCCTTGAGAAGGAGATAGCATTGTCAAAGGTTTTTAGTTGCTAAATGGTTTACAAATCTGTATTTTATGGAAATAAACTCCTTTCCCCAAAGAATTTCCTACTTCCTCCTTCAAATCAGGTACATCTTACAAGTCAAGTCACATAGAAAGAGAGAGAGAGACTGCTTTACTCATCAGTTACACACAGTTACTTTCAGAGAGAGGGTCTGAACTGCCAAGTGCACGGGGCGGGTCTGGCTTTAGCTGGAGTAGAAAGAGATGATGCAACAGGCATTGTGTTGAGGCCCTTGGGGTATTGTCTTCCTAGCTCTCTCCTGCTGGAACTCTGAGCTGGTTCCAGGGGTGATGAAATGTCACGGAAAGCACAATCTATAGGTACTTTAGGATATATGTTCTGGGACTATTCCAGCAATAGGAAAGGATTCTAATTTGGGAGACTTTCTCAGAAATACAGGTAGAAAATTAAAAGTATGGTAACCTATAGGACTTAGAAAATAATAGCTTTAAACAGATACACATTTATCAAAGGAACATTTTCTCAAGCACATAGAGTTCATTCACAATAGTAGATCACATGTTCAGCTAAAAATAAAATATTAACAAACTCAAAAAATGAGAAACCATAATGTGACATCTTCAAACCAAAATGCATTAAAATAACATTTTAAAAATTTCTAAAGGATAGGTTAAAAAAATAGAAACCAAGACAGGAAAATCAATTCACTTAGAAATTTGAAAACATACAAAATGATGATAATCAAACAAAGAGTCAATTAGAAATTTGAAAACAGAAAAAATAGTGATAATAAGTAAAACAAAGATTAAAACTGTTTAACGAAATAAAAATTAAATGTAGGGCGGTGCCTGTGGCTCAGTGGGCAGGGCGCTGGCCCCATATACCGAGGGTGGTGTTTTCAAATCCGGCCCGACCAAACTGCAACAAAAAAAATAGTCGGGCGTTGTGGCAGGTGCCTGTAGGCCCAGCTACGTGGGAGGCTGACCCAGGAGAATCGCCTAAGCCCAGGAGTTGGAGGTTGCTGTGAGCTGTGTAACAACACGGCACTCTACAAAGGGTGATAAAGTGAAACTCTATCTCTGCAAAAAAAAAAAAATTAAATGTAAATGAACTACATAATTAAACTTGACAAAGAATAAAAAACCACACTCAATGAACATAGATGATACAAAGGACAGAAAAAGAAATTAATTAAATAGAAAACAAAATACAATAGAATATATACATAAAGTCAAAATTTGCCTTTGAAAATGCCAATAAAATAAACAAAACTTTGGTGATCTGATTAAG
The DNA here is from genome assembly GCA_963573935.1 of Arctocebus calabarensis. Classification (NCBI taxonomy): domain Eukaryota; kingdom Metazoa; phylum Chordata; class Mammalia; order Primates; family Lorisidae; genus Arctocebus; species Arctocebus calabarensis. Next base: position 12,320 of record CAUYON010007624.1, read on the forward strand.
AACAAAAAACATGAGAATGATAAAAAATCAAAACTACAAATTAAGGAATTGTTAAAGCAATGAAGAACATTTTTATACAAAGCCATTTTAAAAATCAGAATGATTATCCTAGAAAAATGTGAATTAATGAGATTGTATTAAGAAATTAAAAACAGAATAGCCCAGCACCAAAGGCAAAATGGAAAATACAGTCAAAGGCTAGTCCCAGAGTGTTTTTTGAAGTTATTTATTTATTTATTCATTTACTTACTTATTTCTTTCAGATTCATATGATGGTATTGATGATTAGGTTACAATGTTTGCATTCGTTAGGTAAAGTTCAAGTTGTAGCCAAGCCTTCACCCAGGTGTGCCATATACACCTACATTGTGCTCATTAAGTGAGAGCATACCAATTCCTCTGGCCTCTCCTTTCGCTTTCCTCTCTCCTCCCTGCTTGAATTTAATTATCCATTTCTTGTGTGAATGTGCAGTTGTACATCCATTGGCTTCATATTAGTATTGAGTACATTGGATATTTGCTTTCTTTATTCTTGTGATTTTTACTAAGGAGAATATTCTTTAACTCTATCCAGGTAAATGCAAAAGATGTAAAGTCTACAGCTTTTTATGGCTGAATAGTATTCCATGGTATACATATATCACAGTGTATTAATACATTCATGGGTTGATGGCTTTCACATCTTGGGCAATTGTGAATTGAGCTTGGATAAACATTCTACTGCAAATATTCTTATGGTAAAATGATTTTTTTTCTTCTCTGTAGCTACCTAGTGATGTGATTGTGGAGTCAAATGGAGGGTCTATTTTTAGCTCATTGAGGCCTCTCCATACTTCTTTCCAAAGAGACTGTATTAATTTTCAACTCCACCAACAATGTAAAAGTATTCCCTGTTATCTACAACCATGCCAACATCTACAGCTTTGAGGCCCAGAGTATTTTATGAGCGAATGCTACAACATCAGACCTGGACAGTTAAAGGAAAGAATATAATAAACCTCTTCTAAAGCTGGGTACAAAAACCCTAAATAAAATATTAGCGCTTTAATGAGGAACTTCACACAGAGAATAATATACAGCATGATCCAGAAGAGTTTAATATGGTACTGCTAAATACTGGAGAAGTAACAAATAGGTCAATGGAACAGTATAGATCGTGCAGAAATGAGTATGTGTATAAACAGACATGACTTTTATTAAAAGAAGTCATTTCAAATCAGTGAGAAATTCATGGGTTATGAAAAAACAGTTGCAGAACAATTAACCGTTTTAAGAAAGAGTCCTATATTACATAATATTTTTAAAATTTTATTTTACCATTGACATGAGATTGACCTTAAATTTTTAAGTGTACAGTGCAGTATTATTGACTGCAGGTACAATATTCTATAGCAGATCTCTCTGTTTCATTTTGCTTAACTGAATCTTTACACCCATTGATTAGTAACTCCTCATTTCTCTCCTCCACCCCCTGGACCATGGCAATTGCTTTGATTATATGAATTTGACTATTTTAAATGCCTCATGTAAGGGGAATTATGCAGCATATCAGATCCTCAAGTAATGTTATTTCATTCAATGTGGTTTCCTTATAATATTGATGAGAATGAAGTCCATCCTGAGACAGGGCCACTGTCCTTGTGCAGTTCCCATATTCTCTCCCTGTCTGCTGAGTTTTCTCTGGAACTCTGCTCTCCTCCCATGACTCAAACACGTGAGGTTACTCGGCATGTCTATGTTGTCCCAGTAGGAGTGAGCGAATGTGTGTGTGTTTTGTCCAAGCTTGACTCCTACCTTGTGCCAGGAGTTTCCAGAATAGGTTCCAGCCACTCACAACTCACAATAGGAATAAAAAGGTTGGAAAATAAATGAATGAATACAATTTATTGTAAGCTAAAAATTCATAAAGTTTCAAATTCTTATATGAATTCATAACAATAAATGATCAGTATAAAACCACCATATTTGCTCTTGTTTGATTTTGAACTACACAATAGGATGAGCTGCTCCTTACAAATTTTGCTTTGCCAACATTTATTTTTTGACTTAACTAATAACTACTATTACTGCCATCACTCACTGATTTACCAAAACTTGGGTAAATAATTATCTTCTTTATTTTTATTAATCATTCTTAAATGTATGCATAGCTCACATTGATTTCAATGTTTAATATTAGAAGTGTTTTCAGTCTTTATTTAGAAGTTTGGTGATGTTTTTGTGATCAGAAATATGCCATAGGAATTTAACTCTGGTTTCTATCCACTGGTCTATAGTAAAATTAGTTTTGTTACACATTATTTTGCTTAAAATTGAAGTTTCCAAGAACTTGTTGATGGTACTGAAGATTTACTGCATTTGCCTTTTTACAACTGACTTATTTAGATTATCGTAATAACCTTACGATTTATTAGTACTATTGCATATTGCACAATGCCTTTCTTTTCAAAGGCTGAATAATATTCCATTGCATGCATCTACCATGTCTTTTCAATCTGTTCATCTGTTCAGGGAAGGGACATTTGAGTTGTTTCCAAATCTTGGTTATTGTGAATAATGCTATTGAGAGTGCCTATATCTCATTGAGATTCTGATTTCTATATTTTCTATATATGTACAGAAGGAAGGATTGGGAGATTGAGGTCTGACAATTAAGTTTGTGAACTCATCCTAGAAAAAGTGCTACATACCTCATTGCTGGTTATCGCAATAGTCATATTCAAAGTACTCCCTTCGGGAAGCTATGCATTGATGTCAGCACCTAATCTACACTTCAGAGCCCTTTTCCCAGGAAGAATCTGCAAACCTAATTGTCAGATCTCATACAACAACAGGTCTGATGACCATTCCAGAAAAAAAGTTTCAAATTTGCTTTAAAGGGTAGGTGAGGTGCTGGTGTTGGTATGTAGCTTCCCAGGGGGTGTACTTCAAAGGTGACCATACATTTAGGAGTGAGGTATGTAGCACTATTTCTAGGATGAATTTGTGAACTTAACTGTCTGGTCTCTTATGATAGTTTTATTTTTAATCTTTTAAGAAACCTCCATATTTCCCCCCTAGCAGCTATATCATTTGTCACTCTCACCAATTGTGTACAAGGATTCTAATTTCTCCTCATCCTCACCAACACTTACTATCTTTTATTTCTTTATAATACTCATCCTGACAAGTATGATGTGATATAGTTCATTGTGGTTTACTTTGAATTTCTCTGATGATTAGTGATGTTGAGAGTTTTTCATACATCTCTTAGTCATTTTTATTTCTTTTCTGGAGAAATGACTATTTATGTCCCTTGTTCTACATGTCTGTTTTCATGCTATCATCATACTGTTTTGATTACTATACTTTTGTAACATATTTTTAAACTAGGAAGTGTGATGTCTCCAGTTTTGTTCTTTTTTCTCAAGATGAATTTGTCTATTTTTGGTCTTTTGTGATTTTGTATTAAATTATAGAATTTTCTGTCCAAAGTGCCTTTAGGATTTTTATGGAAAAACATTGAATTTGTATATAACTTTGTGTAGTATAGACATTTTAACAATATTAAGTCTTCCAACGTATGAACGGGATGCCTGCATTCATTTATGCCTTCTTTCTTTTATCAACATTTTGTAGTTTTCAATACACATCTTTTTCACCAATTTAATTGAGTTTATTCTTAAGTATTTTATTCTTTCTTTATGCTATTATAAATGGATTGTTTTCCTAATGTTCTTTTCAGGTTCTTTGTTGTTAGCATTACAGAAACACATAATTTTTGTATGTTGATGTTGTATCCTGCGACTTTACTGAATTTGATTTTTCTAACTTTTTCATAGTTATCTATGCATGTATAAGATCGTGCCATCTTCAGATAGGGACAATTTTGCTTCTTTCTTTCCAATTTGGATGTCTTTTGTTTATTTATTTTTCCTATATAGTTGTTCTGGCTAGAACTTCTACTACTATTGAATAAAATTGGGAAGAGTAGAAGTTCTTGCTTTGTTCTTATAGGGAAAGATTCCAGTTTTTCTCTATGGAGTACGTTAGCTGAGGGCTTATCATATACAAGTGGTCTATATTGTGTTGAGGTACTTTTCTTCTATTTTTACTTTATTGACAGTTTTTATCAGGGAATGATGTTGAATTTTGCTAAAAGCTTTTTCTGCATTTATTAAGATGATTATGTGATTTTTATCCTTAATTCTGTTAATGTGGAACATCACATTAATTGATTTCCATATGTTGAACCATTTTTGCATCCCAAGGATAAATCCCAGTTGTTCATTGTGTATGATTCTTTTCATGTCGTGTTGTATTAAGCTTGCTGGTATTTTGTTGCATAACTAGGAATATTGGCCTAGAATTTTCTTTTCTTCTGAAGTCATTGTCAGACTTTGGTATCAGAATAATGCTGGCTTTATAAAATTAACCCCTTCCATTTTTTTGAATACTTTGAGAAGGTTTAGGATTAATTCTTCTTTAAATGTTTTAACAGAATTTACTGGAGATCCGGTAGGGGGGGTTGTTGTTGTTGTTGGAAGATTTTTGATTATGGATTCAATCTCCATACTAGTTTACATCTGTTCAGACTTGGTATTTCTTCATGAATTAGTATTAATAAGTTATATGTCTCTAGGAATTTTTCCAGTTCCTTTAGGATTTCCAGTTTGTTAAGATACAACTATTCATAGTAGTCTCTTATGATTTTTTTTATTTCTGGGACATCAGTTGGGTTACCTTCTCTTTTATTTCTTAGTCTAGTGAAGGGCTTGTAAATTTTATTTAACTTCTCAAAAAACAATGTTGCTTATTTTTTCCTTTTTTTTTTTTTTTTTGTAGAGACAGAATCTCACTTTATTGCCCTTGGTAGAGTGCAGTGGCGTCACACAGCTCATAGCAACCTCCAACTCCTGGGCTTAGGTGATTCTCTTGCCTCAGCCTCCTGAGTAGCTGAGACTATAGGCGCCCGCCACAATGCCCAGCTACTTTTTTGTTTTGAAGTTCAGCCGAGGCTGGGTTTGAACCTGCCACCTTGGGTATATGGGGCTGGTGCCCTACTTGCTGAGCCATAGGTGCCGCCCTTTTCCTATTTTCTTGTATTTTAATATTTCTGTTCTTATTTGGTTATTTTCTTCCATCTGAACTTTAGACTCACTTTGTTCTTATATTACTAGCTCCGTGAGATGTAAAGTCAAGTTGCTTATTTGACATCGTTCTTGCTTTAATACAGGTGTTTATCTGAGTAAAATTCCCTCTTATTATTACTTTTATTGCATCTCATAAGTTTGGGTATATTGTAGTTTTGTTTTTGTTTATCTCAAGATATTTTATAATTTCCTATGTGATTTCCTCTTGGACTCCATGATTGCACAAGAGTGTGTTGTTTAATATCCAAATTAGTAAATTTCTCAGTTTTCTTTCTGGTATTGATACATATTTTCTTTCAATTGTAGTCAGAAGAGATACTTGGTATTACTTCAGTCTTCCTAAATTCACTAGAGTCACTTTGTGACCTAATATGTGGTCTGTGCTGGAGAAAGAACTGTGTGTGATGAGTAAAATGTGTATTCTGCTGCTGTTGGGCGAAATGTTCTCTATGGATGTCTTTTAGATTTATTTGGTCTATACTGTCATGCAAGATCACTATTTATTGATCTTCTGTCTGGATGATTTATTCATTATTGAAAGTAGGGTATTGAAGTCTGCTACTGGTATTATATTACTGTCTTTCTTCCTTCAATCTGTCAATGTTTGTTTTATATGAGGTCAGATGATTAAGTTCACAAACTCATCTTAGAAAAAGTGCCTCATACCTGACTCCTGAAAATCACTATGGTCATCTCTGAAATATTCCCCTTGGGAAGCTATGAACTGAAGCCAGTGCCTAGTATATCCTTCAAACAATTTTGGAACTCTTTCTGGAATGGCCATCAGAGCTGTCATTGTATGAGGTGTGACAATTGTGTTCACAAGCTTATCCCTGAAAAAATGCTTTGAAGGGTGGACTAGGTGCTGTTATCAGTCCATAGCTTCCCAAAGTGAGTACTTTGAAGGTGACTATAGTGATATTCAGCAATGAGGTATGTAGCACTTTTTCTAGGATGAGTTCATAAACTGAATAGACCTCATAGGATGACAGCTCTGATGGCCATTCCAGAAGAAGTGGAAGTTGCTTTGAAGTGTGCACTGGGTGTTGGCATCGGTGCATAGCTTCCCAAGGAGAGTACTTTGAAGGTGCTGTAGTGATATTCAGCCATGATGAGTTGACAAACTTAATTGTCTGAGCTCGTTTGTATATGCAGGGGCTCTGATGTTAAGTGCATATATATATATATTTATAATTGTTAAATTTTCCTGGTGAGTGGATCTTTTTTATCATTTTATAATGTCTTTCATTCTCTCTTGATATAATTTATTACTTAACCTCTATTTTGGTTGATCTGAGTATAGTCACCTCTGCTCTCTTTTGGTTACTATTTCCGTGAAATATCTTTCTCTGTTCCTTCATTTTCAACCTATATGTGTCCTTAAATCTGAAGGGGGTTTCTTATAGATAGCATAAAATTGGGTCTGTTTTCCTTTTCCAAATCTGTTCAGCATTCTGTGTATTTTATTTGGGGAGTTTAATCCACTCACATTTAAAGTAATTATTGATAGGGAAGCATGTGCTGCAGCCATTTTGTTAATCATTTTATCTTTGTTTTGTAGTTTCTTTGTCTGCTTTTTCCTCTCTTGCTGTCATCTTTCATGTTTTGATTCATCTTTGATTTTTTTGATATTACTATGCTTTCTCTTTTTTTATTTTATTTTATTTTATTTTTGTAGAGACAGAGTCTCACTTTATCACCCTCAATAGAGTGTGTGGCATCACAGCTCACAGCAACCTCCGACTCCTGGGCTTAGGCGATTCTCTTGTCTCAGCCTCCCAAGTAGCTGGGACTACAGGTGCCCGCCACAATGCCTGGCTATTTTTCTGTTTTGCAGTTCGGCCGAGGCTGGGTTTGAACCTGCCACCTTTGATATACAGGGCCAGCGCCCTACTCAATGAACCACAGGTGCCGCCCTGTTTTCTCTTTTTCTTTTGTGTAACTTCCACTGGTTTGTTGTTGTTGTTGTTGTTTCATTTTAACATGTTATAATTATATAATAGTCTATTTTAAGCTGGTAACAAATGAAATTCAATCAGATACAAAAATGTCCACACTCTGATTTCACATGTACATTTTATGTATTGTCACAATTTACATCTTATTGTGTACCTTTTAAGATTCTTTTTAGTTATAGTTATTTTTAATACTTTTGTCTTTTAAATTTTATGTTAAAATTAAGAGTGACACCCACCACCATTGTAGCAATACAATATTCTTTATTTGTCTACATGTTTCTCTGGCGCCTCTCCCAGTCTTCATGGACTGGTATTGCACTGGAGGAAGACCCCACCAATCATTCCAGCCAGAGGTTTTTGAGGTTTCTATCAACTCTTTTCCTCTCCTATGAGAAGCAAAGAGCTATGATTTTCATCTTCTTCCTCTATACTGAGAAGAAGAGAAGCTATGTCATGTCCCAGAACAAGCCTCCATCTCTGCGCTCTCTAGGCAGTGAGATTGTGCTGGACCCATCAGAACCCCACAACTGACAAGACAAAAGGGTGCAGGAATATTGGAGCTCAGGACACCTAAACCACCTCTTTTCCCCCCTTGGGAAAAATTGGGAGCTACTTAGTCTCTTCCTGATCATATGGTCTGTGCCAGGGGTATGGATTCCCATGAAGAAGAATCCCAAATCTTCCTATCAGCTTTAATGATTTTGGTTTTTGGTCATTCGGGGCTCTGGAGACTTCTGAGTAGTTTCCATATTCCTCACAAAGGGAATTGGTTGGTGAATTGTTCCTGAGTTGGTACATTTGCATGGGGAAGGAGGGCCCATGGGCTCCTATTCTTCCATCCTGCTGAGGTCATGTCTTTTGCATAATTGTGAAAAATATAGTAATAAGAATAATATATATTATAACCAAAAAAGGAATTAAAGTAATAAGGTTAGGTATTAGAAAATAACAATCAAATCGATCAACAGAATGAAATGCAATCTAGAAATAAATCTAGGTAAGTGCATACATACAGACCCCCTCACATACAAGTTTGGTTTATATTTTAAAAATGTACTTCACAAACAAGATCAATAAAATAGAGGAAAAGTTGGATCTAGAAATTCTGGGTGCATTTCAAAAATTATCTCAAGAATTCAAGGAATTCAAAGAGCAAGTGACAAAAGATTTGGACACACTGAGGCAAGAAATTGCAGCCCTCA
>CAUYON010007627.1:0-49986 GCA_963573935.1 Arctocebus calabarensis
CAGGCAAAGCTTACTCAATGCAGAATACAAATGTTTTTATACAATAATGAAGAAAATGCCATGAAGGGTATGTTAAACAGTTTGATGAAAACATTTCAGATTATATATGAAACCAGCACATTGTACCCCTTGATTGCACTACTGTATGCAGCTATGATTTAATTTAAAAAAAAAAAGTCATAAACTCTAGTCTTCCCTAAAACAAACAAACAAACAAACAAACAAAAAACCCAAAAAGGCAGAGCTCACTCTTTATGGCACAGACAGGACCCCTGAAAAAGGGGTCCCACGGCAAGTGTACAACAAACTCCTGATCCCAGCTCTTGTCTGCACAGAAGGGCTCCCCTTCCCTGCCTGCTCTGGACTCAGGCAGCCAGGATTCCAACCTTCTCCTGCCTCCTCCCAGGTTCCATCACATAGAAGGACATTGCTTAGTTTCCTGTTGGCAAAGCATGGTGGCAAAGCTTGCCTCCCTGGGCTGCTGTCAGGAATTAGTGAATTGATGGTGAACAGAGCTAGGAATTGAGGCTGGCACACAGCAAGAGCTCAGGAACATGCCGGCCACTGTCACCCCTTCCCCGCCTCTCCTCCCACCCCAGGTCCTCCCACCTGCCTCCACGTCCGAATACAACCCTTTACCCACTTCCTCTTTCCCATCAACAACAAAAGACCAGGCATCCACCTGGTCAGGTGTGTTTTCTCAAAACAAGAAAAAGTGAAATGCACAGCTTCCCCCAGAGGTCTTGCCAGCCAAAGGGAGCCTCTCACAGCTGCCCCACCATCCTCTGAGCTCGCCTTCCATGGGGGTTCGCTGCTGTTCCTCACCAAAGAGCCCGGAGGTTGGCAGCTGGCCCAGCCCCGGGTCCAGGTGAAGATGAGGAGGCCCAGGAGGTCATTTGCCCAGCTTGCTTAGCTCAGATGTACCAGCGCTGCCCTGACCTCGTGTGCTGGCCTCCGTGCTGCCGTGCACGGGAAGGTTTAATCCTTGGGGATGCTCCACCCAAGGGGGTTTTACCCTTTCACCTGTTCGATGTGTTCCTTCATCCATCATGTCTGTGTTTTTTGATGGATCTGACGTTCCGTAGAGAAATGTGTGCACTGTTCTGTGTGTCTGCTCCCAGCACAGGGGGTGCTCCCAGAGGGAGGCTGAAGAACCGCATCCTTGAGAGAACAGTTGAGGACACAATATGCCTGAGCTTCAAGTCTTCACTTGCTCAGGGAACCTACTCCTTGGGCCACTTCCATCCCTGCTGCTTCATGGAATCTCATCTTGCTGGAGCCACCGAAGGCTGATCTCCAGGCAGACACATCCAGCTGTCACTTGTCACTCCTCTTACACTGAGACGCCATTAATTCTTCCTCCGTCCTGATTCCCTGGCTGTCCTCTAGGGTTTCATGACCCTCCCTCTCCTGGTTGCCTTTGACCTCTCACCATTCCTCTTCTGGCACCTTGGTGAGCTCCTCTTCCAAGGCGCGCTCAAGGTCAGGGTTCTCGTCTTTCTTAACACATGCTCTCTGGCCAAGGAAGGCTTTCCTGAAGGGCACCTAACTGTAAACCACCACCAGGAGCTGCTCTGTAACCAAGACATGAAGAGAACCATTCTCAAGGGAAATGTAATCGATGATAAAAATCACCAAACCTAGGACAGGCTTCCCTCCTTTACCTTGCACCACTGACAGGTACTTTGATATAGTAACGGGAGAACATCCTCTGTGCCAGGCACTGTCCAAAGAGTAATCTTATTTACTCTTCACCGGCCCAGAGAGGGTTGGAGTGGGAGGCATTCGTTAGCTTCAGTGGTATAACAAACTCCCCCCAAAACTAAGCGATTTACTTGGCCCAAGGTTCTATGGGTTGGTAATTTGGGCTTGGCACAGTTGGGTAGCTCTGCCAGCCGGGTGGGGCTCACTGATGAGTCTGCGGTCAGCTGGTGGGCCTCTCTCCACATGGTCATCCCCAGAAGGCTGCCCCAAGACTTTTCACGTGATAGGGGATAGGTTCTGCAACAGCAAGAGCAGACAGAGGCTCCCGCTGCAATTTCTTACCCCAACCAAGTCCCAGGGTCAGCCCAGATAAGAACAGGTCCCGCCTCTCAGTGGGGAGGGCTATAAAGTATTACGGCCATTTTCCAGTCTGCCAGGTGGGCGATCTTCATTTTACTTCACTGTCGCTGGGGCTCTCCCAGAGTTACAAAGCCAGTAGGAACACAGCAGCCAGGTGCCCTCCCGGCCCAGGGCACTTTTCACAGACCCACCTGTGCACTGTCACTTCCATGGGCAGAATGGAAATGCCTGGCCTCCCCAAAGGGACTGCTCCAAGGGGTCCCAGGCAGGCTGGAGACAAGCAAGGGCTCGGATGCAGAGAAAGATTAAGGGCACTAAAGCTGTCCCTTGGACTTAGGATGGCCAGGCAGCCACGTGCAGGTGTGTGCAGGAGGGGACGCATCCACGGGCTATGCCAGCCTGTCGCAACAGGCATTCCTCTGGGTCCAGGCTTCACCGGGCAGCCATGCGGGCATAGTCTTTGTCCCAACTGGTGGGACACACAGATACCCCAGACATGATCCCAGAAATAATATTTTCACTAAAGTCTTAAGGACCAAGGCTGGGAAATAAAGGGGCTTCTGAACCTGCCTGAGTGGAACTCCACCCTTCCTACTTTCCAAGTGTCAGATCTTGGCCTGTTGCTTCTGTCCATGAGCTTCAATTTCCTCCTCTGTAAAATGGGTTTGGAAATCATGCCTTCCCTCTTTCCAGGGGGTAATGAGGATTAGAAAAGGCAAGCATGTACAGTGGTTCTCTCTGGAATGGCATGTGGGACATCGTCTGGAAACATCAGCCAGCCATCACCAACTGTGGTCTAGAGTCCACCATGGCCTCTCCATATTATTATTATTATTATTTCTGACACAGAGCCATTATTTTTGACTCGATCATCCTGAGTAGAGTACTGTGGCATCATAGCTCACAGCAACCTCAAACTTTTTGGCTCAAGTGATTCTTTTGCCTCAGCCTCCCTCCACTAAGAAGTAGCTGGAACTACAGGCTTCCACCCCAAAGCCCAGCTAGTTTTTCTGTTTTTAGTAGAGATAGAGTATTGCTCTTGCTCAGGCTGATCTCGAACTCCTAAGCTCAAGCAATCCACCTGCCTCAGCCTCCCGGAATGCTAGTATTACAGCCCTGAGCCACTGAATTTGGCCCTCTCCAAATTCTGGAGTCTGAATGTATCTGGGTACTAGAAAGGCAACCCAGTGCATGAACCATGTCTACTGCATGTCGCCCAGGGGGATGTGGAGTGGCTCCTCCTAATTAATCGAATCGATATCTCTGCAGTGAAATCTGTGACTACTTATAGTACATGAGCTAAATACAGTTTCTAGATAGTTTCACAGAATTGCAAGCTTTGCTACCAAATTAGTTTTTTATAATTCTGTTTTTCAAAAATGTTTAAATATAGAACTTTTGGATAAAAGATTGTTTGGATTATTATAGTTCTTCATCATTGGTTCTTCACCTTGGCTACCTGACACACTGAGTTGGGGAGCTCATGAAAAGGCAGATTCTTGGGCCTCACACTAAACTACAAGAGTGTCTCAGGAGGTGGGCCCAGGCATCAGCATATTTAAGATATCCTGAAGGTGAGCTTGGCATGAACCACTGTCGTATGGGTTATGAAACAGGTTAGAGTGGGGCTTTGCTAACATGGGAAGTATCAGAGAGACTTCCCCAAGGTCAGGACCACATGATGGACAGATGGGTGGAGGGATGTTCCCAAATGAAGCAACAGCCTGTGCAAACTCCCTGTAACCAGAAGAGACCAGATTTGAGTTAGAGAAATTGAAAGATCCCCAAAGTATCAGGAGCCTGGGAGCAAAAGTGACAGAGCTGCTTCCTCCTGCCTCCTCTCCAGGGTTAAGGAGAGAAGCTTTGAGACTGTGACCTTTCTGTAGTGCAAATCTGTGCAAATGGATACTTTCTTCCCAGCGAGAAGTGAACGGTAGCCCTGGGCCTTTCTTCCTGGCAGGGGAGGGAAATGAGTTAAAATCAGAGAGCATCAGGCTGGGAGAAGTTACACAGGTCCGCTAACCTGAGGACGCATCTTTCATATTATCCTGGTGCCTTTTAGCCAGACAAAATATTGTCCTGATGCCGCGGTAATGGCTGGAGCAAAGTGGTGGCGATAGTGGAGGAGAAAAAGTCCCCCACTTCTAAACCCCCTATTAAGTCTCCCCAGGGTCCTTTGAGACTCTGTAGAACCAGTCTGAAAACCTCCAGAAACCAAGGCTCAGAGAGAGACAACGGGATAGCCCCAGGTGCCACAAACCACCTGAGCAGGGCTAAAGATGATCCTGGTCCCTGAGTCCCTCTCCCAAAAGATGAGCCTAGGAAGTGCTCTCCAAACTTTTATCTGTATGGATTTTTCTTCTGCTGCAACCAACCATTGAGCTCCCCACCAAAGATAAGTTGAAATCATAACTCCTAGTACCTGTGAATGAGACCTTCTTTGGAAATAATGTCTTTGCAGGTGTAATCAAGTTAAGATGAGGTAATTAGGGTGGGTCCTAATCCAACGAGACTGGTATCCTTAAAAGAAGAGGGAAATTTGGACACAGAGGAGGATGGTCGAGACTCACTGGGAGAATGCCATGTGATGTCAGGCAGAGGGGAGCAATGTAGCAGCCGGCGAAGGGACATCAAGGATGGATGCAGACCACCGGGAGACAGGAAGAAGCAAGGGGGACTCTATCATGAGCCTCAGAGAGAACCAACACCTTCATTTAGGACTCTGAGGCTCCAGGACTGCGAGGGAATCCATTTCTATTGTTTTAAGCCATCCAGTTTATGGTACTTTGTTTCAGCATATGATATCCTCCTAAATTATTACATTTAATTTTTTTCCAGACTCCCTTTTTTTAAATTTTAGATTAATATGAGAGTACAAACGATTAGGTTATAATGTTTGCCTTTGTTAGGTAAAGTCGCTGTTGTAGTTGTCCCACACCCAGGAAATATGTGCCATATACCCTTACGTTGTGCACAGCAATCCCCTCCCTCCTCCCCTCTTTCCTCTTCTCCCTTCTTCCCCTTCCCCCAACTTGCATTGAATTGACTTTTTCTCTCGTGTGGGCGTGTGTTAGTTCATCTCCCGGCTTCATATTAGTGTTGAGTACATTGGATACCTGCTTTTCCATTCGTGTGATACTTCACTAAGAAGAATGTGTTTCATGTGAGTCCATTCAGCAGACTCACTTTTAAACAACTCAAACACATGTTGCTACAAAGTAAAGCTTCCATGGCTACTATCATTTCAAGGCTACAATCTCTTCTGCAAATAGAAGATGCCTTAAAAACATAGATAACACAAATCAGCTGACATAGCTGGATGTAGTTGCACTGTGGCTCTGATCTGGGCACACCTTGTTGAAAAAATTGCTAAGTAAGTGATAAAGGATGCTGAAGGTGCCAGAGCACCTAACTGGGACTTCCTGATTGTCAGAGGGATAAAATGAGAACTGAAAAGAGAAAGATTGCTGTAGGAAAATTATAATTAACAATAATTTACTGTATATTTCAAAATAGCTAGAAATAGGAATTTGAATGTGCCCAACATGAAGATAAATTTTTGAGGTGATAGATATTCCCATTTCTCTAATATCACTACACATTTATATAGGTATCAAAATATCTGCAACATATGCTTTAAGCCATCCAGTTTGTGGTACTTTGATATACAGTCATTTTATATCAATCAAAAATAACAAAAAGAAAAGAGAAACAATACCTGAAATACCTGAAAATGTTTCATTCTGGGATGCCACCAATGACTTGGGCCTCAGGGGTGGGTGTCCTCCACCCCTTTCCTTTTATATTTAAGGAAATAGAAGCCCAGAGATGTTCAGTGATTTGCCCATAGTCACACAGCTAGTCAAATGCCAAGTCTGGATTTGAACTTCTGCGGCTTTCCAGGAAATCACACATAGCAGACTTTTGGTCCCATCCAGGAGTCACAGGTCACACCCAGTGGCCATGGGCCAAGCATGTGGATATAGTGCGGGGCAGTAAACTCTGAAGGCCAAGCAAATGGACTCAGCCTGTGTGTCATAAACGTGGATCAGTGAGAGCAGTGAATTGCAGAATTATTGCTGTGTTTCAAGGCAATTGGACCTGGGTGGAATTTGGCTCATACTAGAGGTTGTAGCCCAGGTAATGATCACAAGATATTTTTTCTTCTTGCTTCAGTAGAGCATCATATGAAAAAGCAGGATCCGAGCAGACAGCTGTCCCACATCCTGTCACTGTGGTCACACGCTGAATAGCAGAGGGCAGCACTTTCGCCCTTGTCCTGACTATGTAGGAATCTCCTTCCTGCCCCCTTTCTGCCAGTCCTACCTTCTCAGCTTTCATTGCTGCTCTGCCCATGGGAAGGGGCAGGGCTCAGAGCTTTAGTCTGATACATGTGGATTCAAAGCCCAGCTCCACGGTGCGGCCTTGGGTAGGTGGCGCCTCATCTCTGAGCCTCAGCTACCTCATCCATGAAATGGGCCTTTCCTCCCAGGCTACTTGAAGAGGTTAATGGGATGACACCTGTGGGCACGGGCTCAGTGCCTGGTACAAGGCAGGAGCTCGGTAAATGTCAACTCCTCCCCCTGCCAGGATGCCGGTTCCCACTTTCTTTGCCACACATAAGGCCACCCAATGGGGGCTTTCTATATCACCATTAGTTAATAATGTGAATTTTGCCTTTCTATGTGTTAATCCCTTTCCTGCATTAACTCTTTGAACCATTTCATCGGCTGTGACTATCCTTAGCCCCAAAACAGGCACCTTCCCACAAGGTCCCACACAGACTCTGCAGGGCCAAAGGGATGTGCCCACCCTGAGCCAGAGAGCCAGAACTCCTGCTACTCCAGGCTCCTGAGGCCCTGCCTGTGGGCCTTTTCCCCATCCTTTTGGCGGAGGGCAGAGAGGTCCAGGAGTGTGCATTCCAGGTCCAAAGGTGGCAAAGTGGGTTGTGTCTGGGGACTGAGCTTGAATTGGAGGCTGGGCTGTTCATGTGCATGCCTGCAATGTTCTCAAGGGTGAGCACAGCTAGGGATGGCAGGAGAAGAGAGGGGTGACAGGCAGGTCATAAACCAGGTTCTCAGCCTGGGGACTGGCTCTGCCCAGCTACCTCTGCCAGTGTTCAGCACCAAGGGATTTGAGAATTTTACATCTGAGCCTGGCTTCCAGCTCACCATGAAAATACACTTGCTGAGGTGGGAGAACAGCATTATTTAATAGCATATTAACATGATGTATAACGTTCCAGTACCGAGACGGATGCATTTATGGTCTCAGGCCAGACTCTGCAGGTTTTAGGGGTGGCCTGGTATGATCCCCATTTTTTCTGCTATTGTTTCACAAAGGACAGCACATTTGTCCAATAAGGAATGTGCTGGGCCCAAGCCTTTCAATGCACAAGTGGAGAATAACAGGCTTAAATGCTGCAAATAGCATCAAAGCACGAGGGATGGTAATACCTCTAGAGGCTAGGTTCAAGCTCCCATGTGACAAGTCACCTCTACCCTCAGTGCCACTGGAATAATGCGGGCATTAACTTCTCTCCATCCCCAGGGCCTGCCTAGGGTCCCCATTTGTAACCTGGATCTGTCTCTTCCCTTCCTATCCTCCAAAATGAGCCCCTAACCCCAGGTCAGTCATCTGGGACTCCGGTGACCACCTCCCAACTCCCTTTCCCACCATCCTCCATGCGTCTTCTCTTTTGCTGACATCTACTGGCTTTGGCAGAAGTAACTAGCATGACATCAGTAACTACAAGCACTCACCTTGTGTAGGTGCTGACCCTCACATGAACCCTGGAAGGGACCCTGCTGCAAGGCCCAGTTTGGGGCTGATCCCTAGCCTAAGGTCACAGTTGGTAAGGGACAGAACCTGGATCTGAACACATGTCTTTCTGAGTTCCAAGGCCCACACATTAACCCCACAGCTGGAAACCGCAGAAGAAAGGGGCCTTCTCAGCATTACTCTGGATCATCGGACAAGTCATTGGAACTTTCTGAACCTCTGTTTCCCTGGCCTTGTGGAGCACGTGAAGTCACCTAGAGGGATTCTGGAACTCCAGGAGTGAAGCCGAGGCAGCCCTAGAGCCAGCCCACCCCGCCCTGGCTCAGATGACCAGTCCCGAGGGCCCAATCAGGCCAGACTTGGATCAGGCCATAAGTGGGAACAAAACAGTCAGGGAGCTCGCCTCTCTGGCTTTGTTTATTGTCTGGGAGCTGGGAATATTTTGAATTGTTGTGTTTGGGGAGGGAGGGGAAAAAATAACCAAATATAAGAAGGCAGCCACTGGGAGGCAGAGGCAAGAATGCAGAGGAATGAATCGGGCCTGCCTGGGGAGGTCTGGGCCACTGCAATGCTCGAGGCCCAGAACCCTCCAGTTCAAGGATTTTTAGCTCTGATGAGACCTTAGAATTGCCTGAAGAGCTTTATTTTTAAATAATAATAATAATACTAAGCCTCATACTCATTTAAATTGGATTTTCTGAGGGTGAGACCCACACATCAGAAGTTTTTAAGCTTCCCTGATGACTGCAGGGGACAGGCAGGTTGAAAACTGGTACCTCCTTCTCAAACTCCAGCTGCCTTGGATGCCCTTGAGGCCTTGTTATATAGGACTGCTGGGGCCGCCCCAGGTTTCTAATCAGGAGATCTGGGTGGGCCAGGGTTTGCTATTCTCACACATTCCCAGGTGATGTTGCTACTGGGCCAGGCATCAGACTTTGAGAGTCTTCTCCCACTCCCCTACCCTTAGGGCTCAGCATGGTTTGTGGACCAGCAGCCCAGGGCTATTTCCTACGAGCTTGTTAGAAATACAGAATCTGCAAACCCCACCCTAGACTTGCTGAATGAAATCTGCACGTTAACAACGTCCCCTGGAGAGGATGTGCTCTTTTCCTAGAGGAGTGTTGGGCTAGGGCACCTTGGCTAACCCTCTCATGCCACAGGAGGGCAGCTGAAGCAGCGAGAGGTGGTGGCCTCTCGGGGTTGCAGAGCCATGACGGATCAGCTCGGGGCTTGGATCCAGGTCTCTCTAGGAGAGATAGGGAAAGGAAGGGGCTCTTATGGGTGGGGCTGAATGCACAGTCTTAAAGACTGGCCCCTTTCTCCCCAGCTGCACAGATGGCTAGTTTTGCAGTTTCTGGACTGTGTGAGAGAGAGAGAGGGAGAGAGAGAGATCCCGCTTCATTCATTCCGCAGAATTTGCTGGGCACCTACCATGGGGCTGGGCACTGCTATAGGCCCTGGGGATAGGATGCTGGACCTGGCAGGCACAGCCCTGCCCACATGAAGTCTAGTGTGAAAACAGACATAAACAGATCAATACAGATACACTCACCCAATTATCCAAGTTAGGATGAAAATAAAACAAGCTGATGGCTTTTAGGGAAGGAAGGGGGCAGCAAGGGGCTGTCTAAGACACAGTGGCCAAGGGAGGTCTTTGGCAGGAGGCACTGGGGTTGGGGCCTGAAGATGAGGAGCCAGCCCTGAGAAGGGCTGAGGGGAAAGTACTCAGACAAGGGGAATAGTATGGGGCTGGAAGGAAAGCCAGGAGGCCAGCGTGGCCGGGGACAGCAGGAGCATGGCAGATATGGTGGGGTCTCCGGAGCTGCCACAAGTGTGGGCTTAGCAGCAGCATGGTGGGGCCATGGGGTGGTTCAAAGCAGGAAGGAGACCTGAGTGGGCCTGGGGCCTTCCTGGTGATTGTTGCTGAGGTGTATGCTGCCATGGTGAAATACACCAGGCTGAGCACACAGCTGGCTGACTGTCTGCACGTGTATGTGTGTGTGGCCTTCACCAGCTCAGCGAGGAGTACCTTTCCAGTTCCCACAAGGTTCTCTTGGTCCATATAAATGGGCCCCACTGCAGGGTGTGTGGTCTGAGGTCTGTGGCTTCTTTTATCAGACCTAGTGTTTTGGAGACCACTGCCCTCCCCGGGATGGCTTTGCACCTCTCGGCACTCTGCTCCTTTCAGGGATGAGTTGTAGCCCTTCGATCTGTTTTTCGGTGTTGTTGATAGATGCAACCAGGCTCTTTCCATTTTTAGCTATTATGATTCACATTCTTGCACAAATCTTTGTGCAGGCATATGTTTTCATTTCTCTTTGGTCAATTACCTGGGTGTAGAATTGCTGGCTCATAGGTGAAGTACTTGAGCTTCTAAGACACATAACCTTATCAGAAACTGCCAAACTGTTTTCCATGGTGGAGATGGGCTGGAGGCCAGGAGAGGGAGTTGAGGAGGAAGGAGGAGGCTCAGTTACCTGGAGTGGCCACAGAGCCAGGGAGCATCTGTCCACAGGATTGTTGAATGAATAAATGTGCCGCGTGCCCTGATCCCCATAGGTGCATCCCTGTCTGTCCAGCTCTAGGGGAGTCTTGCTGCTTCTGCTGAGGGAGAGTAGGAGTGAGCCTGGACATGGACACATCCAGCACCGGGTTCCTGGGCCCTGTGCTGGGACTGCCAGGGATCCCTGCCTCCTGGGTGCTGCCTGTCTGAGGTTCCGAGTTTGGCAGAGACCCAGACTGCAGGAGGGCAACAGCTTTGGGGGAGAGAACAGCACAGGTGGGAAAGCCCAGGGTATATAGGTGGCAGGGAAGTCAGCTAGTGTTCTGGTATGCTGACAGCTGGACTGTATGCCGGGGACCAGGCTCAACACCTCTCGTGAGTCGTCTCCATTTAATCTATGCACAATCTGGGCAGAGGAGAAACTGAGGCACAGAGAGGTGCCTAGACATTTCAATTTTCAAAATGTGAAATCTCCCCAGTGATGCACTCTAGGTCACACAGCCCCTGAGGGAGGAAGCTGGGAAGCTAGCAGGCAAGAAGAGGGTGGGTAGGCGGGAAGCAGTTCCTGAGGGCTCGGATGCTCTGATAAGGCTCAGTGGTACAGCTATCGGTACACATCCTGGGGTGGACACACTAAAAGAAAGTGACCAGAAGAGAGAGAGGACCATTTGGCAGCCCCGTCACTATCCCTGTGTCTATTCGGGGCTGCTGCTAGGAATAATGCTCTGAAAGTTGTAAGTGGCTGGCCAGACAATCCTCGATTCTCAGCAATGCTGAGCTGGCCAGATGGCCCAGCAGCCTCCCACAGGCACTGTGACAACTTCTTGTTGATGGCATGATAGATGAGACAAATTCTTCTCCAGCAAGGGCTGTAAGGTTTTCTTCAAAGTCCAGGATCAATTTTATTTTACTATTTAGGGCTCTGAAAAAAGTATAAACAAGTAGCCTTTGACAAAAAATCTTATCCACTGCTATTAAGTGGATGGCTGCAGCCTGAGATACGGCCCTCCAGCGATCAATTTTCATTCTTGAAATGAGAAGAATTAGTCCCAGTGGAATTCCAGCTTACTCTATGGTTTCTGAGGGAAACCTCTGCCTGGCTTTCCCCTGAAGCTCCTGCCTTGTTGCCAAGCTTTCATTTCCCTGGGTGTTCCCCATCTCTTTAAGGAGGCAGGGAAGGGGCACAGAGACACCATGGTCTCAAACTCAGCCCCCCTGTAGGGGCCAGTAGGCAGCCTAAAGGGGCATGCTGGCCAGGAGGGAACTGTGGTGCCCGGGGAGCCCATGCCCACATCTGAGGGGGTGCCTGATGCCCCTTGTGTCAGGTAATTACAGACAGATGGGTAGTGGGCCCAATATAGTCTCATTTTGCCGTTATTTCAAGAGAAACTAGACATTTCAACTTTCAAAATGTGAAATCTCCCAAGTTTTTATTAATGGAAATTAACTCAAGTCATGTTAAAGCCAAGTGGAGGCCAAAGAAACACATCTGGCAGGCGGGATCCAGGTCAGTCCCCCGTTTGAGACCTCTGAGCTCCCCCCATATTGACTTAAAGAAGCAGGGCTTATTATCCCCTATTACGGATGAGGAAACTGAGGCTCAGAGAGTAGGTATGCACGCCCAAGTCATATAGCTGGGAAGCCACAAAGCTGGCCCCATGCTGAGTTCTCCCCCCACCCCCTTCTGGTGACATGGCTTCCCCTGGGTACCCTGTCCTGTCTGACCACCCCTCTCCACCTCTCCCTGGGGTCGAGGTTTGAGCACCATCTACTCCTCCTCTGTCTCCTCCCCCTCCTCTTCTTCTTTCTCTCTCTAGGGCTGGGTTTTTGCCTGCCAATTACCCATGCCTCAGAATGCTCTCATTCAAGAGTGTAACCTCTGGAGCCAGGCGAGGTGTGACTTCTGTCTTTACTACTCACCAGCTCCACTGCCCTTGGGCAAGTTACTTAACTTCTCTGTGGCTCAGTTTTTCCCTTCCGTAAAATGGGAGAAATAACAGTTCCAGTCTCATAGGATCACTGTGAGGATGAAAGGGGATAACATTTAAACGCACTGAACTGTGCCAGGCATAGAGTTAAGTGAAGTAAACTTAAGTTTACTTAAGAGTTAAGTGAAGTTAAGAAAAGTATGTTAAATAAAAGAAATGCAGCAATCTTTTGTTGAGTACCTTGATGGGGGAAAGAAGACTAGGTCCCGTCTGTCATGGAGTTGATGGGTGAACAGATGGTTGGACGAGCCTTGTTGGTGTGTGCTGCGTGGGCACCACCTGAGGGGTGCTGTGCTGGGCTAAGCCTGGAGGTCAGGGGAGCCCATGGGCCTTTCCAAATTGCAGCCCTGATCTTGAAACTGCCTGTCACTGCCCTTGCTCTCTCTCTCTGACCCTCAGCATGACCCTGCCACCCTTGCCCATAGGCCTTTGCACAGAAACTTCCTCTCTCTGAGATGCTTCCCTGCTTCCATCAACCACTCTTGGCTTAGTCAAAACCTCCTCTTGTTTCAAACCTCAACCCTAGAGCCACTTCTTTGAGCTACCACCTGCCCTTGGGCATCAACTCCTCCTGCTGCGTATGGAGTCAAGGGTTTTTTTCCCCTGTTGTCTGCTCCTGGGCTCACGGAGGAACCTCATGTACATCAAGAGAAGCCGAGGAATGAGGAGGTTCAGCTGCTTCTCTTCTGTAGCTTCAGTTTTCTCACCTATAAAGTGGTTACTCTGAACTCAAAGGTGGCCAGAAGTGGGTGCCACCGGGAGCACAGGGACCCTGGAGGCGCTGCCGGTCCCTAGCACTTCCTAGAGGAAGGGAAACCTGGGGCTGGAAGGGAAGGTTATGGAAAGCATTGGAGGAGGGCAAGGAAGGGCACAGGGTGGGAATGGCCAGTTTCTGGCTTGGCTGGAGCAGGTGTGGGAAGAGCCCACCGGAAGGTCAGGTTGGAGCCCGGCAAGGGGCCTCAGTGAGGACACCAGGAAGAGAAGCAGTGTCATCGCTGGGATTCTGCTCCTTGGCATCCTAGTATTACCGTCAGGGCCGCTCAGGAAGAGGGGTTATGGAGCTCTTAATCTAGGCAGGGGGTCCAAGTGGGGCCAGGCCTGAGTTGGGGTGGATCTCCCGCGTGTTTTTTTTTTTTTTTTTTTGCTATTTCTTCTTTTCTTCTCAGCTTAAGTGGAGGGAGGACTCCACAGGCGACCATATACCTCCCAGGTTGGGAGAGGAAGAAAGGAGAGAAGAGAAAGCTGGGTTACAAAAGGGAAAAGGTCTCGCTACAGATCACACAGCACTTCCTCTTCGTTTCGTCAGGGCGGGGATGTGGAAAACGGTCTCTGAGGGCTTGCTCATTCAAATAAGGACAAGAATAATGGCACACTCCCCAACTCCATTTAAAAATAGTCACATTAGCTGACACTTGCTTGGCACTTCCTAGGTGCCAGGCGCTGTTCTGAGATCTTTACACTGTTAACCTTGGATCCTCATAGCACACACAGGCGATAAGTTCCACTACTTTCATTTCCATTTTACAGATGGGGAAAGTCTCAGTAACTTGCCCACGGTCACATAGCTGTGGCAAACCAGGCTTCTGGAGCCATTTACCTAGCCTCACTCCACAGTCTCAGGTCATGCTGGTGAGGCGGTCTTGGTTACTGTGCCCATTTTTCAGAGGGGCATACTGAGTCTCAGAGAACCTTGTGTGATCACCGCAAAGGACTCAGTGGAGTGCAAGTCTGGTTTGTACCTGGCTACTCCAGGAGCCCCAGGCCTCTCCCAGGAGCCAGGTGGATGGTGAACGATGGGGTTTGGTGGCTGTTATAGAAACGGACGAGTCAGGGTCGGGGTCTCTCTTGTTCTTCCGCAGGCGGGAGGAGGCCGACGATGAGCTGTACCTGTTGGCGACACTGTCTGGCCCTAGCGCTCTCGGCGGGGCATGAGGGTGTGCGCGCACGTACTCGGCAAGCCCGGGCTCTTTGTGTGTCCGAGCCCATGCGCGCGTGCGTGCGTGCGTGCGTACGCGTGTGTGTGAGTGTGTGAGTGTGTGTGTGCGTGTGTGTGCGTGTGTGTCTCCGCGGGTGGGGCGGGGCTCGGAGCCCAGACCCCGCCCCCGCCCCGCCCCCGGCCCGGCCGAGCTGGTATTTTTCCACCCAGCAGGATGGGTGATGCTGAGAGCTGCCTGTTCAGACAACAGACACGCGAGGTCAGGAAGAAGCCGCTTATAAATTACCGCTTCCTCCGCGCCTCCGCCAGCGCCGAGCCCCGAGGAGCGCGAGACCCGAGGCCGAGCCACGCCGAGAGGCAGCGCGGAGCGCGGACCTCACGGGCCGGAGAGCGAGCGGGCGGGCAGCTTCTGGCCAGTGGAACCCGGCGCCGCCGAGCGCAGCCCAGCGCAGCGCAGCGCGGGCAGTGCCGCAGCCACGCCAGGTACCCGAGGGACGGGGAGCAGGGGCTGGAGCCGGGAGCCGGCGCTGCCGCCGTCTGCAGCCCCCTCCTCAGCCCCGGTCCCAGCAGTCTCGGCCTCCGCCCGCAGATTGCCCCAGTCCGGCGCCCCTTTCACCACTGAGGGAGGGACTCGGGGTCGCCTGCTAAGTCCCACTGGCGGGGCTGTTATTGTTTCCTGGGCGAAAGGGCTCGGGGCTTCTGTTGCAGGCGGCAGGTGTGTGTGTGTCTCTCTTAGCTCACTAGGTGTCTGTAAAGTGCCTCCCGGTCCTTATGCCTGTTTCGGAGGGTGGCTTTCTCCATGTCCCCAACATCGCGCACATGTGTGTCCCGGCATATGCCTTCTCTTCTGTGTCCTGGACTGTGTGTTGACACCTGAGTGTGGCTGTGTCACTGTCTTCGGATGTGTCGCTGTGTGCCTCCGTGTCTGTGTGAACCTGTGTGTGTGGCTGCGTCGAGTCCCCGGCTGTGTGCACGTGTGTGACCCTGAGTGTAGGTGTGTCTGTGGGTCCCTGGCTGTGGACATTTACGTGTCCTTGACTGTATCCAAGAGGTCCCTGGCTCCTAAAGGGCAGAATGGCCAGGCTGTTTTTCTAGGGCAGGCACCGAGTGGGGAGAGGTGACAGGCAGCATGGCTCTGAGGGTGCTGCCATGCGCGGCATGCAGGTGGCAGTGCCAGCCTCTAGCAATTCTGAGTGGTGGGACTGAAGCCCAGACGGACAGCCAGGGGGCAGTGGGCAGCAGGACCCATCCTCCTCTGGACTATTCCCCTTTTTCTATGGGTTCCTCTTTTGAGCAGGAGGTTCTCATCCCCCTCCCACCAGGAAAGCCACACACAGAGAATCCTAGGGACCTCCTCCTGCAGCCCCAAAGCTTCACCCCCACTGGTGGGGGGACCTGGGGGCGGCCCTGCTGGGCAGGGAGGTGTGTGTTGGGCAGAGCCACCAGCCTGGCTATTTTGGTCACTGTCCTGCCTCTGCCAGATCCTGGCCTCCCCCAGGACCAGCCCCAAAGGCTTGGGAGGCAGCCTGGGTCCCCATTTCCTGCCTGGGGAAATAAATCAGGAGCTCAATAACTGCCCAGACACTTAAGCGAAGGGTCTTTGGGGTGAGGTTTAGCGGCACGTGGCTCCATTTCGACTTCAGTAAATTGGCCCCTGCTTTGGAACAGCTGATGTTCAAATAAATGTCACCAAGATCTTTTTAAAATTTCTTTTTAATTTTCTGTTGGCTGGAAGGGAGGGGATCTCGTCCAGAGTCTCCTAGCCAGAAGGAGTTTATTTTTATGAGAGAGCGCGAGTGAGTGCTTAGCAACCGCCTGCCTCCCTCTCGACCAGGGAGTCACCGGTGAATGTGGGGTGGGCATGAGGTGGTGGAGGAAGGGATTTTGTCAGGATGGTGTTGAGGAGGGTGATGAGGTGGCCCTGGCACAGCTGAGCAGCCTCTGTGAGATGGGGGTAGTAGAATGGCTGGAGGTCTTAGGCCTGGCTCAGTCTCCAATTGTTGACCTTGGGCAACCTCTTTTGGCCTCAGTTTCCTTACCTGTAAAATGGGCGGGAAAGACTGGTTATGGGGTTAACCCAAGGACCAGAGGCAGGAGCTTCTCCCCAGGGAGCTGAGTTTAACTACTGTGCTCTGTTTTAATGGGCAGTTGACCTTGAGTGATTCCTTTGGTTTCTTTGAAACTTGGCTTGGCTCTCTGGGCAGCAAGGACGCCAATACAGGCCTCACCGTGTCCTTGTGGGGATTGAGGGAGATGAGGCTGAATAAGCTTGTGGTAAGCTGTAAAGCTGGGCTCGGCTGTAGAGCTGCTGATTAGAGGTGTCACGAGGGCCTGGGTCAGTGTGGTATATGGCAAGGGCCAACATGCATTCTCCATCCTTTGTCCTTTGGAAACGAGCTCGTGCTGACCCATGGTGTAGCTGCTCTCAACCTTCCCCACCTCATTCCCTTTAGCTCTCCTGTGGTGAGTGGGCTGCTTCTGCTTTGGACAGTCTGAATACCTGGTGGTAGCACCCATTTAACAGGTGGGCAAACAAAGACCCACCTAAGGGACTTGGCCTTGATTGGACATGAGTTGCAGATGTCTAGGGGAGTTGAATTTGGATGAGGGTCTGGAGAAAATGAAGGACATAGCTGTCCTGATCCCAGGGCAGAAGGGTGAGCAGGTAGGACCTGTTTACACTGTGATTCTGTGCCTAGTTGTTTATTCTCCCTTCTCTGAGTCTTCTTGGTGGGCCCTGCCACCTTTCCTGCATCAGGCCTCATCACCCTAGGAAGGAGTCTGGGCTCTGGGTACTGTATTTTTTCCTAACTTGGACTTGTCCTCCTGTCAATCTGTCAAAGGATTTGGGAGCTGTACTTTTCTGAGTCTTTCGAAAAGTCTCAGACACTTGCAAGTTATTGAACATATTCCTGGTTATAAAAAAGCTGAAAAATAATTGTAAGAACTCCCCGGATTGCAGCTCAGCCACAGCTAGAAGAGATCTACATGGCAATTGGAACTGGCCTAGGACTCCAGGGTCACCCTAGCACGTACAGGACAATCCCCTCCTTCTGCAGAAGGTTGTACACAAAAGTCAGATTTGGGGGGACTACATCTCACTTCATGGTTGTCAGCTTGCCTTGGTCAAAGTGTTTGTTTCAATTTGTGGTTTCTGGGGAGGAATTATAGATCTGGAAATGTCCAGGGTGGCCCTCAACAGCTCTTTTTCACAGCGCCTCATTTAGTTTGTTAATAACCCTTGGTCAGTTCTGGGAAGACACTTGAATTAGGGTAGAATGTTGGCTTTCCAGGAGCTCTTAGCCCAGACAGAGATAAGAGCTTGTGGCAGCTACAATGACATGGATGCATGGTGTGCTGTGACAAGGACTCAAGGAGTGACTGAGTGTGCTTCAAGAGTGGGGTAGTAGGCAGGAGAGGTGATGTCAGAGCTGCCATCTTCTGTAGGTGGAGAAGCAGGATGGGCTGGCATGATTCACAGGGGCACAGCAGATGCAAAGGTGTGAATAGCCAGTGTGATTATGGAACACGTCCCCCAAGGTCAGCTGGAGAGAGGAACGGGAGCCAGATGGTGGAGGGCCTTGAGTGTTGGGTAAGTGGACTTGGGCTTTATTATCAGGGTAGCAGGGATAGAAATAAGATCAGACTGGGCTTGGGGACAGTGGAGGAGAAGCCATTCAAGCCTAGAGTCCAGGAGACCCCTGATAGTGAGGAACTAGGCTACGGTCCGGGAGTCTACGGGTAGCTGAGCCAGTGCTGGACAAGGTACAAAGCATTTTCTGTGCCTGTGACTCTTGCCCTGAGCTCTTCCCATAAACATGGGGTGAAGGCCGAGAGATGCTGTTTAACAGATGCTGTTTTGACCTCCCTACAGCATGTAACCCCTGGCGTCTTTAGGGTGATATATGTCTGTCTTGGACAGGACTGGGGTTTCTCTTTCTGACTCACCTGGTCAAAGGCTTCATTTGGAAACCTGAGCTGAGGCTGATGATAAGGGTGAGGGCTCAGGGTGGGAAAGTGAAGAATTGCTGTTCTGTCTCTAAAGCTCTATGAAGCTTGGCCAACCAACTCTTTCATGCGAAAACCAATAAACAAATCACCCAAAACAATAAAAGGAGTGTTGGTGGGGAGGGGCACAAGCACCCTAACTGTGATCAGGCATCAGTAGTAGATGAGATACTTTTATAAAAAAACAAATTCAAATTCCCAGGCTTGGCTTGGGCATACTAAATCAGAATCCCCGGGGGTGGAACCTGGGAATCTGTAGTCTTAAATATTATATGTGATTTTTTAAAATATTTTTAAATTGGAGAGTAATTTACATGCAGCGAAATGCAAAGATTGTGTTACAGTTCAACAAGTTTTGACAGATTTATAAACCTGTGTAAGTATTGCCCAGATCAAGACATAGAACATTTCTAGTACCCTATAAAGTTGCCTTGCCTCCCCCACCTCACAAGACAAACACTTTCTGATTTCTACCCCTGTAAATTAATTTTGCCAGGCCAGAAACATATATAAATTGACTTGTTTACTTACATACACTTGTGTCCGGTTTCTTTCTGCCTGACATTTCTGAGGGTTTATCAGTGTTATTGCTGAGTATTTCTCCATTATGTGGATGTACCACAATTTGTTTATCTATTCTCCGTTGATGGACATTTGGACTGTTTGCAGTGTAGGGCTGTTACAAATGAAGATTCTGTGGGCATTCATGAGCAAATCTTTTTGAGGACATGTATTGTCATTTCTCTGGGATAGTATTGTGGGAAACTGCCAAAGGATTCATTCTTAATTACAAATATAATACACTTTAAGCAATCCGAAGCTGAATAAACTAACAGTGATTCTTTTGCAGGCTTAAAATGTACAGTGAATCTTCTGTCTGTCTGACAACCTATCACCTGAGGTTCTGCATTGCCCTACCCATATAGCTTTCACTATTTCCCTCAGGTGTCTGTAGAAACATAGGCCTTTTTTGTTGCTTTCTGTATCAGTTTTTCTTTCAGTTTTGATTTCCTCTTTGATCCAGGGGTTACGTAGGATCTATCTAGAAGCTAACTGTAGTTTTGTTTTCTTTTTAACAAAAATAACACCATACTGTTCTTGGTTCTACCACTTGGTCTATTCAAACAACAGACCATTGTGGGCCTGCAGTGTGGCAGGACATAATGGGTCTGCCAGGCCATTCTGAACAGTCAGGTGCATTTAGGAACCACTGACCCTGTCTGTCCTGTGTGATCACCCCGAGGACTGCCAGCTCAGTGAATGAAACACTCCTACCCAGAGACTCTGAACTTGCTCCGAAGGTAGGCCGAGGAGCGGCCCCAGCCCACACGGCATCCTGAGATGCGGAGAAGCTGGTATTTATTTGCACTGTCCCTAATCTTCCTTCCTGCATCTCCCGTCCATCTCAGAGAAGGGTTCCTCAGGAAAGTCACTTGCCCCAGCTCACGTGGCTAGGAAAGAGAAGTGGAAACAGGGTCCATCTGGCGCTGGTGCTGTCCTCGTTCCGTGGCGGTGTTGCAAGTGTTTGTTGAGCACCTACCATGCATCAGGCATGGTGCCAGGGCCAGGAGGGCAGAAATAAGTAAAACACTGCCTGTGCTCAAGGAGGGAGAAAGGAAGATCTGTATCAGGAGGAGGTTAATGAATAATCCAAGGCAATTTATGCAAAGGACGGGCACACAGTCTGGGGACGCCACAGCAGGTCTGAGGCAGAGTGGAATCAACCACCTGATCTTTCCTGCCCACCCAATCTATGGATGAGGAGACTGAGGGCTGAGTGAGGCTTTTATCAATACAGGAAGATAAAGCCCTTTTAAAGAGCCATTGCTCCTAAGTGTGGCTCTTCCCCCAGGCCCCCAGCGGCACCATTTATAGTTTATATAAAACTCACCCTCTGGGGGAAGGGAGGCAGTGTTTAAGGACAATATTAATACTTCTGCCTTCAACTTTGGATGATGGTATTTGTGATTCTTGATCCTAGTTTTTTTGTCACAGCTAGTAGGAAATGATTGAGAAGCAAAGCTGTACCAGTCGGAAAGATGCCTCAAGGCTTGGTGCTCAGAAGACACCACCAGAATCCAGGATGGGGCTCCTGGGAAGCTCAGGGATGGGCAGGGGCCTGGACGTGGTGGATGGGCAGAGCGCTGATGGACCCAAGAAGGGTGGCCCTGGTGAGGACTGCCTCCTCCCTAGTGGGGTCTGAGCAGGCCTGGGCTGGAAGGCAGGAGGGCTGAGTCCTCCTGGTTCTGCTTACCTTAGGTCCTTCCTAGCCTGGAAGCTCAGGCCACATTTCTGTGAGGTCCCTTCTTGTGCGGGGACATTTTCAGAGTCCCTTCCTTCCCAGGGTCTTTCTTTACACACAATAAAAGTGCCAAGTGACTCACTACCATGTTCCCACAGAAGGCCTTTTCCCCAAGGCTGCCAGTTGCTCGGTGGGGAGAGGAAGAGTGTGGTTGGCTAGTGGATTTCAGCAGAGTCATGCTTAGTGGGTAAAGGGTGCCGGAAAGAGGAGGTCCTGAGGACTGCCCACATGCCTCAGGGCCAGTCGTCACCCTGATGGAAGAGTCAGGTCATGATTTCAATGACATTCAGTCCATCACCAGATGGCACTTGGTGTCTCCTCTGCAGATGGACATCACCACCCAGGGGCCAGCTCTCAGCATGTTACTCCCCTGCTCAGAAGCCTTCAGTGGCTCCCTAGTACTTTGTGAAATCGAGTTTAAAATCCATAGCCTGTCACTGAAGGCCCTGTGTGGTCTAGCTCTTGACCAGTATTTCCCCTCTCCTGCTTTTCTCCTCGGCTGTAGTCTGGCTTGTGTCTGCTCCTAGACCTAGCGGCATCTGGCTCTCTCAGCCCGGCCCATGCTGGTCCCTCAGCCCGCAAGTCTCTTCCCCTCATATGCCTTCTTCCCACTCTTCAAGGGCCAGCTTTCAGCTGTCCGCCCCGTGGAGTGTTCCTTGAGCCTCTTAACATGCCTGTCATGTAGTAAGCACTCAAAACAGATTATGAGACCAGGCGTGGTGGGTCACGCCTGTAATCCCAGCACTCTGGAAGGCTGAAGTGGGTGGATCGCCTAAGTATAGAGTTAGCCACCCTGAGCAAGGGTGAGACCCCTGTCTCTACTAAAAATAGAAAAACTAGCCAGGTGTTGTGGCAGGGACCTGTAGTCCCAGCTACTAGGAAGGCTGAGGCATGAGGATCTCTTGAGTCTGAGGTTTGTTGTGAACTATGTCGTCACAGCACTCTAGCTAGGGTGACAGAGTGAAAAGAAACAAACAAACACACAAAAACAGATTATAGGTGTCAAAGAGGACATAGTTTGCCCAGCTCTGAGCCCCTGTATCTCTTTTCTCTGACTTGAGCTCAGACCTAGGGAGTCTTGCCTTATGTCCATCCACCTGGCTGGGGACATGTTGAGGCTCCAGCTTGCAGCATAGGGCCTGGCACACAGTAGGTGCTCCGTGAATAAACCATGAACATCTGGCTCCCTCCACCCTGAAATGAGAACCAGAGTCTGAACATCTGGATGGGTTCAGGCTTGAAAATTAGATTGACCTGTCACCATCCATCCAACAAATGCATGCTTTTCCAGCCTCCGTCCTGGCCCTGGGGAACAAGACTGACCAAGTTGTGCCCTCCTGGAGCTGTCTGTCTGGCAGGGGTAATGGACGCCATACACAAAATCACATACATGCCACTAATGAATGATGACGGGGCCTTTTTTAAATCGAAGACCCTGTGTCAGATACTGCAACTTGGGCACCTGCAGCCTCTGGCTTGTAGCATGAGCCCTTTCCCCTCTCCCTTTCTCAGCCTCCTGACCTGGAAGCGGTGGCCCAGCTGGGTTTGTGATTGAGGGAAGCACCTGCTGGACAAAGAAAGACCCTTCTCTCTGTTGTGGACACGCACATCACCATGCAGGGTGTTGTCCTGTTGGCTTTTCAAGATGTCCCAGCCCTCACTGTGAAAAGAGGCACCCAGATTGGGGACTGGAGGTACAGAGGCACTCCCAGCAGCGCTATAGGAATGGGCTTTTTGTAAAGAACATTGCCACAGGAGACAAGGTGGGATCTTCTTCCACTATTGGTAGAAGTGTAGAGATGAGAACAGACTTAACAAAGAAAAAAGCGAACAGCTTGAAAGCTGCCAGTCCCTTTCCATGGGCATGGAGGGGCCTGTTTCCATCTTCCACTTCTCCCTAGCGCTGGTCACTGCAAATGGTCTCTCGGGAGTAGCCCTGGGTCACGTGAGCGTTCTGTGTTGTCCTCACAGCATTTTATAAATTGGACCCAATATTGTTTCAACATGGGTTGTTTTCTGCAGCTACTTCCAGTTGTCAGGTGTCTCTGGACGCAATGGGATGGCATAGCCACCCTGGGCCCACGCCCACCTGGCTGCTGTCAGGCAGGGTGGCAGCGCCCCCCAACCTCCCTTGGACTCTTCAGTGTCCCCAAACCCCACTGTTCTGGGCCTGGAGACACAGGAATAGGCCCGCACACTGTGCATTTTGCTGGTTGGTTTCGGGCAAGTGGAAGAATTCCTGCTCCCGTTAACTCCCAGCTGACGCAGTACAGCACAGGGGGGTGAGTCATGACCCTCCACTTCCTTAGCTTTCCATTTGCAGCCTTTGAGCGAGGGAGGGGGAGTTCCGGGGCTCTGTCAGGTTGCTGAGTTCGTAGTTTTGTTTTTGGTGTGTGGGGAGCAGTTCAAACCTGGAGCCGGGTAGTCCAGGCGGCCCCCATACCCCAAGCTGCTCTGCAGGGAGCTTGCACCTGTCACCTCACCTTCCAGGGCAGCACCTGTGTCAACCTGTGCTTTGAGTTCTAGGCCGTGTACTTCAGGAAGGGGGTCATTTGCCTTCTTTGCACGTAAAAAATTCAGCCTTCTGAATAGAGGGGCAGAGGCAACCAGACTCTTCCAAAAGCCCCAAATCTGTGACCTGGAATCTTGTTGTCTATATATTATGTTACCTTGGCTGTGCCCAACCCCTCCCCCAATAGTGATAGCTACCTGCCAGTTCCCATTGTGGGATGGACTTGGTCTGGAATGCTTCCTACCTGGTGAGCTGCTACTAGAGGGCTCCCCCCTAGTTTGGAGGCTGAAAGACATGGGAGAATTCCCCACCACCCACATTTGTCCCCTGTGACCTCTGCCTGCCAGGCCTGAGCATCAGAGTCCAGGGGCAGCCCAGAAGGTTGCTTGGTTATACCTTGGCTCTGTTTTGAGATAACACTGGAACAACCATTTCTACCAGGGCACCTCAGACTTGGAATCGTGTGCTGTCATTTGGGATTTTGTTAAAATGTCCCTTCCTATGCAGCAGATCTGAGGCGAGACCTGAGACTCTGTATTACTAACCCACTTTGGGGCAATGTCCAGGCTGCTGGTCTAGGGGCTGGGCTTGAGTCAAAATAACACTATTAAGGCATCACTGGGCTTTAAAGGCCTGACCTTGTGTTTTGTAAGCATCATCTTCTTGATCCTCACAAAAGATACCATTTTTCCCATTTTGCTCTTGAAAACCCAGACCCCTGCTGGCAATAGGTGCCTTGCCCAAGGTTACACAGCTGGAAGCCAGCGGGCCTGGCACTCTTGGAGCCAGCACTGCCTTGGAAAGGATGCTGGTGGGGAAGCCTTTTACTACTAAACTGTGTCCTCACTCCAGAAGCCACAGGAGGCTTTTTAAGGCAGCCAAGTCGGATGTAAATCAGGGGAGAACCCAGGGCCAGCCAGGCCTGCTGACAGCGGGGCAGCCCAAGGCAGTGTGTCCAGACAAGGTCCACTGCAGGATTTGGGGCTGGCACGCTGCCTATGCTGGGGACCATCAGGGATGCCTAGAAGACCGGCGGGGGGCAGCAGGGGGTCCTGCTGGATCCCCAGGAGAAATTCCAGGCTGGAGGGCTGCTGAAAGGGGCGTCTGTGGGACTGTATGGGCTGGGACCTGGTGCTTTAGTTTGAAGACTGGCTCATCCTTGCAGCCACATGGGCATTTTCCTTAATTGGGGGTCTTCTTTGAGGATAAGAGGAGCCACAGGCTCCTGCTAGCTAGGGCTTTATTTTTACACTGAGCTCCTGTCCTCAGCAACTGGGAAGAGTAGAACATATATACAGTCTGGGCCCTCAAACTGTGCTCCCTACACCAGCAGCATGGGCATCACCCAGGAACTTGCCAGAATGCAGACTCTCAGGTCCTGCCCAGACCTGCTGACTGAGACTTTGGGGATGGGGCCCTGCAGTCTGTGTTTTTAAGAGCCTTTGGAGTGTTCCTGCTTAACTTTTGAGCATGACTGATCTCAGCATCTCTGACTATGTGGCTGAGGGTGAGGGATCGGGGGGGGGCTGGGAGCACTGGTCAGGCCCACCCCTTGCCACAGGCCTGAGAGAGCCAGACTGCTCCAGCTTGGGGAACTCAGGTGTCATGTTATTTGCAACTTCCCTCTTTTTTGGTGGGATGAATGTCAGAGAGATAAGAGAATGTGCATAAAATTATGCAGCAAGTTCAAGGCAGGGTGTAGGTCTGGTTACAAGTGGCAGAAATCAGTTCAAACTAATTTTGGAAATAAAAAAATGGCTTTAATGGAGAAGCCCAGCGTCATCATACTGCAGGCTTGGCTGGATCCAGGTGCTGAGAGATGAGCTCCCTGGGTCTGTGATATTTCTGGTTTCCATGTCCCTCTGTGCCTGCTCCATTCTCCATGGGATATCCCTAGCTGCTCCCTAGCGCAGTGTACCTACCCCCTGCACATACAGCGCCATCTCCGTCTAAAAGAGCCTTCATTTTCCCCAGTATCTTTAGCAAAAGTCCCATCATTTATTGACCAGGCTTGCTCAAGCTTCTGTCTTTGAACCAATCATGACAGGACAGTTGCTCCGATCGGCCAGGTCTGACTCATGTGCCCACTGAGAAGTAGGAGCTGGGGTCAGCCCATCCAGACCCTGTGGGCCAAGAGTGGCATGTATGGCTCTCCCAGTGGAACAGATTTAGGCTTTCCCTAGAAGGGGCATGAGTGCCAGCAGGCTAGACCCAAAGGGACTTAGTGCCATTCTTTCTTTCTTTTTTTTTTTTCTGTAGAGACAGAGTCTTACTTTGTTGCCCTCAGTGAGTGTTGTGGCATCACAGCTCACAGCAACCTCAAAGTCTTAGACTTAGGCGATTCTCTTGCCTCAGCCTCCTGAGTAGCTGGAACTACAAGCACCTGCCACAATGCCCGGCTATTTTTTGTTGCAGTTTGGCCGGGTCAGGTTGGAACCCTCCACCGTCAGTATACAGGCGGGTGCCCTACTCACTGAGCCACAGGCACTGTCCCCTTTAGTGCCATTCTTATCATCCACTCTGAAGAGGACTGGCCTCATATAATTGGCAAGTTCTCATCCCCAAACAGAATTATGTTCTCCTTCCTCTGGTTCCTTTAACGTTGTGCTTGTCATTGTGCTTTATTGATTTTTATTTATTTTTCTGAGATAGAGTCTCACTTTGTCACCCACAGTAAAGTGCTGTGCTCACAGCAACCTATAACTCTTGGGCTCAAGCAATCTTCTTGCCTCAGCCTCCCAATTAACTGGGACTGCAGGGGCCCACCTAGGGTCTTGCTGTTGCTCAGCCTGGTTGCAAACTCCTGAGCTCAAGCAATCCACCTGCCTCTGCCTCCCAGATGTAATTTTGCTTTCAACACACTAGCTTCATCTTCCCCTTAATCAGCCTTCTCTCTGTACAGTCCAGGATAGCAAGGTACACATTACCACTTGCACTGCCCACACCCATGGCAGACATTACTAATCTACCCAGCTTCACAGAGCCATGCTTCTACCAAGAAAATGAAGCAGTGGTGGCATCTTCGTCACATGCCCAGCCTCTACCCGGTCTGTGTTCCAGACTTTATAAGCAGAGGGAACTCAGCTGGCATGTTCACTCCTGTGTTCCCTGTGCCTAGTATGTGTCTGGCACATAGTGGGTGCTCCATAAAAGGCTGACTGTTCTTACCCCATTGTACCTCCAACCCAGTGGATGCCAGTGTGAAGGAGGCTGTTGGATGTGAGGGCCCTAAAAGAGTAATGAGGCCATCTAATTTGGAGGAGAAGGAGCTCTATAGACTGCTGGGACCAATGTTCCTGGCTCTGGCAATCTTTTTTCTGAGTCTGAGAAAGGCTGTAAGGGCAGGGCCGCTGATGGCAGGGAGAGGGCCCAGGCTTGGAGGCCTCTGCCTGCCCTGCCCTGCAGACCTTACAGGGTTCGCACCTAGCCTAGCCCATTTCTGCTAATTCCAGTTTAACCTTTCATTGAAATTTAAGATCACGGTCGAGAAGAAACTATTTTCTGCTTTTCTACATTTTTGTATTCTAAGAAACCAGGAAAGCCTTCCAGCCTCACAGCTAGAGAAGCTTCACTGGTGATTTGGGAGGCAGAGGTGATCTGCCTCCCCGGTCACCTATTTCCCAAGCCAAGTTCCAAAGAACAAGAGGTACTCTATTAACAAAACAAACAAAACAGAACCACACACACACAAAAAGGCTTCTGGGGTTAGTCACATTGGGGACTGCTTGGATCAGCAAAGTTCTGCAGATTTCCTTGGCACAGAAATTCTCAGAGCCTTGAACTAGTTGATGAGCAATGCATTCCCCAAGAGTCTCCGGGGCTTCCAGAGCCTCCATCCCCTCTGTCTAGCCTTGGCGTGTCCCCCTGCACTTAAGGAAGTCAGCCCATGCGACTGCGCTAGTGCTGTGGTTGGGGCAGGGGCAGCTTACCCATCTGCAGCCAGCAAGGAGAGACCTTTCCCCCTCTAACCTAGGGCTGCTCTTCATAGCATGGGCAGACAGCAGGGTAATTTGCAAGTTCTCTCTGCTGACTGAGTTTGAGGGCAGGGATGTGAGTGTAGGGGAGTTTTATGGGCACACGTGTGTGAGTGTGAGTCTGTGTGTGACAGCATGTTGGCTGGTGTCTGTGTGAACCTCAGCATCCTGGTTCCCCTGGTCCCTATCCCCTCACCAGCACATGTGTTGTGTTGGCTGGTCACCCGGGGCAGAAGATGGGCGCCCTGCGTACACTCAGACCTTGACCAGATCGCCTTTCCTTCTTCCTCCCTTTTTGATAGGTCCAGAATCCGAACCACAGCCCCTCTGAGGAGCCTCCAAAATGTAAGTGGCCTTTGACCTCCCTGTGGAGTTGCTGTCTCAGTGATGTGCAGTGACCTGCTCTGGGGCACAGGAGCTTGGTGTGTCCCTGTCCAGGCCCTAAGAAGAGAAGACGGGGCCCCTGAATCACCGGGTGACGGTTCCCCTGGGCTGGGTTGGCCACCTGTGCCTGTTTGGTCAAAGAGGCAGTGGCCCTGCAGACGAGACAAACACAAGTTTTGGAGCCTCAGCCTGGACCCCATCCTAGCTCTGCTGCAGAGCAGCCCCCAGCAGGCCCATCACGGGGACAGGGTCTCGCTGAAGTGCGTGAAAGGCAGGGTGCTCCAGAATCAGGGCTGTCATCACAGTTGTCTCTCATCTATTAAACTTTCTATGTTTATACAAAGGAACACCTTCAGAAAATTGGTAAGAATATCTGGGGGAACTCCAGTTACGCCCAGCACTTAGATTTTCCCATCGTTAACATCGGCCACATTTGCTCCTTCTCCGTATGTCCTATAAAGATAGTCATGAGACTCTTGTGATTCTTTTATTGCTGAATATTAAGGAGTCAATTGCAGGTGGGTTGTCCCTGTGCCCCATTCTTCAGGTCTTTCTTAAGAGCAAGAGCGTTCTGTCACAAGCAGAGCAGTTATCTACCCCAGGACATTTGTTTGACATTTGTACAATGCTATTATCTAACCTATGCATCTCAATGAAATTTTGCTGATGGTTTTAGTATTTATAGCAGCTTTTTTTTTTCTTTTCTTTCAGTTCGGGATCATGATAATGTCTTTAAAAGGGGTTAGAGGTATGCTTCCATCACTAATTTAAAACAATTGGATACTCCATAGGAGCTTTCAACATCTTTTAATCCTCGGCATTCAGTGAGAAATACATTTTACAACAGGATGTAATGTGTGTTCACACACATGCACACCTGAAACTCAAACCCTGGGCCTGAAGTTTCACAGATAATCGTCATACTTGCCATCTGCTGGGTTCTGTCTGTTCTGTCCCATTTTATGCAACACAGCCCTGACCCTTTTTATGTTGATTTCATCATCCACTGTAGACTCCGTTTTGGAATGTGAAAACCGCGGCTTCCTGGGCAGGAATCTGTCTGGGGGAAGGTTTAGCTCCCACTGGTCCAGGGATGGGATTTGGTTGCTCTGAGGTTGCCAGGACTAAGAGAAAAGTCTATTTGTGGCTCAAAGACCCTTGGCCTGCAGCTGCCAGTGGCTGGACCTGGTTCCTCCCTTGTCATCCAAGCTAGGGTCATCAGTCACAAGCAGTCCGGCCCCAAGGCAACGTGTCCTTTGTGCTGCAGCATTGGGCAGGTGTGTCCCTATAGCTCAGGATGCCTCCTCCACCAGCTGCCCCGTGGGCATGGAGATGACCCACTCCAGCTCAGTCTTCAGAGTGGTCATCATAACGACTGCAGAACGGAGGGTCCCTCCCTTGGCCACATGAAGGAAATGCTCTTATTCTTATAAATGAGGTAGATGGCTTGGCACCTGTGGCTCAACGGGCTAAGGCGCCAGCCATGTATACCTGAGCTGGCGGGTTCAAATCCAGCCCGGGCCCGCCAAACAACAATGACAGCTGCAACCAAAAAATGGCTGGGTGTTGTGGTGGGTGCCTGTAGTCCCAGCTACTTGGGAGGCGGAGGCAGGAGACTCGCTTAAGCCCAGGAGTTGGAGGTTGTTGTGAGCTGTGATGCCACGGCACTCTACCGAGGGTGACAGCTTGAGGCTCTGTCTCAAAAAAAAAAAAAAAAACAACCAAATTAACTGTTAACATTTTTTTTCCTGTGCTTTGCTATAGATTATATAACCAGAGATACTGTTGTTTGAAAGAATGTACTTTGAAAAGTAACTCAGTTTTTCCATTTTTGAAGTTATTCTCTGAGAACTTGAAAAAGAATCTTCCCCAGTAATTGATGTATTCAACTATTTTTCCCCAAATTCATTTATTGGTCAAAGTGGTGGCATTATGGATGAACAAAAGTAAGCATCTGGTCAGCTCCTGTCTATAGTTATTTTAACATTTTATAGACTATCCTTAATAAAGTTACCACCTACGTAGTCTTTTATTTTAATGAAAAACATTTTAATAAAATTAGGGTATTACTGAATAAGTTTTATCAAGGAAGCATTATATTTGAATATCTAGTTTCTCGCTGGTCCATAATTGTTTCTGGCCCCCCCTTTTTTTTTTGAGTCAGAATCTCACGTTCTTAGTCATAGCAACCTCAAACTCTTGGGCTCCAGTGATCCCTGTGCCTCTGCCTCCTGGAATTACAGGTGCCTGCCACAATGCTCGACTTTCCTTCCTTCCTTCCTTCCTGCCTTCCTGCCTTCCTTCCTTCCTGCCTTCCTGCCTTCCTTCCTTCTTTCTTTCTGTCTCTCTCTCTGTCTCTCTCTCTCTTTCTCTCTTTCTTTCTCTCTCTCTCTCTCTTTCTTTTTTTTAGAGATGGAGTCTGGCTCAGGCTGGTCTTGAACTCTTGGGGTCAAGCGATCCATCTGCCTTGGCCTCCCAGAGGGCTAGGATTACAGGCATGAGTCCCCCTACCCCCTGCCTTTTGGGGTACTTCTTAATCTACTGCAGTTTTTCTCAGGATTCGGCAGCATGAGTTACCTAATTTGGAGTGAGAGCCTCTAACTGTGGCCTTGCTTCAGCAGCTGTTCTGTGACATCAGGACGAAGCTCTCCAAGAGTGGGAGGTGGGAGACTTCTGATTACCTAACACTTTCAGGTAACAGTGATT
The DNA here is from genome assembly GCA_963573935.1 of Arctocebus calabarensis. Taxonomy (NCBI): domain Eukaryota; kingdom Metazoa; phylum Chordata; class Mammalia; order Primates; family Lorisidae; genus Arctocebus; species Arctocebus calabarensis. The sequence continues at coordinate 30,159 of CAUYON010007627.1, forward strand.
GATCTGCTCAGAGGAGTCTATTCAATTGTGACTCTAAATTGAGCTCCCATCTCAGATCATAAAAGAGAGAAATTGTCTGGCTTTCAATTTCCTTAAAATAGTCATCTTAGATTTCACTAGGTCAGTGGTTCAAAAATAGAAAAACTATACAAAAGGAAGCTCGAATTGCCTTTTCTTGTGTCTTACAGAATTACGGGAACTCATCGTATTTTGGCAAAAAGTGATTGATTCTAGATTTGGGCAGGTTCCCTTAAGCACTTGTCTGGACACCTCTCGCTGACTGCCGGAGGATGTGCTGTGCCTCGGCGTGAGCCTGAGAGCACAGTCTAAGTCTGGTGACTGCTGGCCGTGGCTTTTCCAAATGACTGGGGTTTCATGTAAAAGCTGATTGTTCCTCCCTCATTCCTTCAATCGTGACCGAGCTCCCAGATGATGGGTGCTGTGTCACCCTCAGTCTCCCGCTACCAGCCCTGGGATGTCCTCGGCTTGGTCTTTGCTTCATCAGAACCCCACCCTTAGGAAGGGTGTTTACAGACCTTCCTTTCTCCCTCATCCTCTGGTGTCTGCCAGCCACTGAAAAGAAACGCACAACATAATTTGGGATCAGTCCCCAACCCAAAAGTATTTTGCTGTTCTGCTCAGGCCTTATTTGTGGGATTCAAGGTGTTATTCTGTAGTACATGAATTCTAGATGTTCGGTATATGTGGGGAAAATTGGCGGGTGGGAGGGAGCTGTAGTTTCAAAGGTTTATGAATAAAAGGAAATGCTTTGAAACTTCCCATTCTGTACGATACAATTCTGAATGTCTGAGGGGAACCACCCGAGCTCTTGTGTTTCCAGGCATGCTCACTGTGCTGGCGCTGCCTCCCTGGTGCACTCAGCTGCCTCCGAGAAAGACGATCTGTGTGTAGGGGGGGTGTTAGGAAGCGCAGGTGTGGTGCTCGCCCCATGTGCTCTGCCACTGAGTGCAGGTGTTTGTATGTGTGCACACCTGTGTACATCTGCTCACTCCTGTATGCACTCAGAGCACAGGTCACTGTGGGACACTTTCCTAATTTAGCCCCCCATGCAAACCTAGTGCCAGTTAAAATTAGACTTAAAACCCCCTATTGAAAGGGTCTGCCCTGAGGCTGCCCTACCACCTGTTCAAACAGCCCATGTTTCCTCTTGCATTGGAACTGTTACTACCCGTGCAGTTGGGCACCCACTGAAGAAGGAAGCTTTGAATTAGAGGACACGTTATTCAAAAAATGCACTTGAACCACTAGGAGCTGGCTCAGAGGTATCTGGGACCTAGGACAGTGGGAACAGGGATGGCCTCAGGTTCCCTGGTCTCTCTTCCTCTTCCTTCAGTGGGGCTCGTTTAATTTGCATAAGTTAAATGCTTGTGTGCTGTGACATCTCTGTGTTACAAATTATGATAATTTATCTTTGAGCCATCATCTGGCAAACTCCCTGTGGGTTTTTTATTGCTCTTAATCTGCATTGTTAAGATATAATTTATATTCTGATGGTCCTGGCTTTTTTACCTTTTGAGACATTAGCTGCTGACTTCCTGAATTCTGATGGATGTAGAAGATTTGAGATAAAAGAGCAGACCACAGGGCGAGGGAAACTAGACACTCTCACCCAGTCAACTGCTTTCTCAGGAGTGACTGGAATTTAGCAAACCGTGAGAACCAATTCCTACACCCACAGGCCGAAACTGATATTTTTACCAAGGTGGTGTCCAGAAGGTAGCATGGCCTGACAAACAGTGGTTGGGAAATACTAGAAGGAGTACGAGCCTAGACTGGATTTTCCCTCTCTGGAGAGCTTTCAACTCAGGGTAGATTTTCATTTTCCATGTTGAAGTAAGTTTCTCCTTGCAGTTGGAAAGTGTCTGAATCCTTATGCCTGGGAAAGTTACAAGGATTTTACTCATGGGGAGAACATGAAGGTCGAAGTTACTGTTTTCAGACTTGGCAGTTGTGGATTCTGAGTCTTCCAACTGTGAATTGAGTCCCAGGTGGATTCTTCTCATCCTGAATACATGGTACAATATCCGTTTTTCTCCTCTCAGTTTGTATAAAGATATTACTCTCTGAAAGGACTGGTGCTGGGCAGGTGCTGGGCAGAGGGCCTTTGAGCATTTAGCATCTTTCTCTGTAGAGGTGCAAGGGAACAAGGCAAGTGGTGGCAGAGGAAGTGGTCTGCTCTGGGCTGTGGTGTGCTGTGGGTTTGATAGCTAATATTGAATTGAGTGTTGCTGTGAAAATAATTAGTCTTGGCAAGGCTACAGGGTGCCTCTTTTTATTGAATAAAGTTAGATTGCTGAGACTCATGAATCATGGATGAAATGCAGGAGCTAAAAGTGGCCAGTAAATAAAAATGAGCACATGTAAAGGCCACTTCCAAGTATCTACTATTTGCTGTTGGCTGCAGTCAGAGGTCAGGGGGCCAATGATCTTTTTTTTTTTAATTAAACTTTTTATTGTAGATATGGAGCCTAAGAAATAATCCTGCATCCCTTTACCCAGTTTACCCTACCGGTTAGCTTGTTGCAAAACTGCATTACAGCATCACAACAGGGCGCTGACTCGGGTGCAGTCCAGGTAGAGGGCGTTGCCATGACCTTGAAGGTTCCTCACTGGGCCCTTTTGTAGCCACTGTCTCTGCTGTGCTGCTTTCGCCTCTTCATGAACTCTGGCAACCAAGAATCCATTCTCTATTTGCCTATTTTTTAGTAATTTAAGAATGTCTTATCAGTGGAATCACACCTTCTGGGTTGGCACTCCGTGTAATTCTTTGGAGATTCATCTAGGGTTTGCATGTGCCCGTAGCCGGCTCCTTTCTTATTGCTGAGCCGTGTTCCAAATGTTCCAAAGTTTATTCAACCGTTCACCTGCTGAAGGGCATATGAGTGGTTTACAGTTTGGGGCTTTATGAAATAGAGCTACTGTGAACACTCATGTATAGGTTTTATGTGGAATTCCTTTCTCTGGAGTAAATGCCAAAGAGAGCAATTGCTGAGTCCTGGGGCAGTTGCATGTTTACTGTTTAAGAAACTGCCCAGTTGGCTCGGCGCCTGTGGCTCAGCGGGCTAAGGCGCCAGCCATGTAAACCTGAGCTGGCGGGTTCGAATCCAGCCTGGGCCCGCCAAACAACAATGACGGCTGCAACCCAAACAAAAATGGCCGGGTGTTGTGGCGGGCGCCTGTAGTCCCAGCTACTTGGGAGGCAGAGGCAGGAGACTCACTTGAGCCCAGGAATTGGAGGTTGCTGTGAGGAGTAATACCACGACACTCTACCCAGGGTGACAGCTTGAGGCTCTGTCTCAAAAAAAAAAAAAAAAAAGAAACTGCCCAGCGGATTTCCAAAGCCGTTTATACCATCTCACACCCCACTGGTATGAATGACCCAATTTCTTTGCATCTTCACCGGAATGTGGCATTGTCACCATGTTTTAAAAACAATTATTAGCCATCCTGTTGGGTGAACAGTGATATTTCATTCGCATTTCCCCAATGGCTAATTATGGGGAATATCTCTTTGTGCTCTTACTTGCCATCTGTGTTTCTTTGGTGATGTGTCTCCTGGCGTCTCTTGCTGATATTCTAAATGCTCCATTTCTTCTGTTGGTGTTGTGAGTCCTTCATTTGGGTATGTAGTATGCAGAGCCACAGCTTGTTTTTTTTTTTTTTTTTTTATCTTCTTTCCAGGGTATTTTGCAGAGTAGAAGTTTTTCATTTTGATGAAATCTAGCTTATCAATTTTTACTTTGATGCATGTTTTTGGTATTAAGTGAAAACCAACCTCTAGGGACAGTTGTCTTGCCCCGTTTTCTTCACCCAAGCCCTTGGAGACACGGCCGTTGTCATCACTCAGTCTTCAGGGATGTAGCTTCTCCCCAGGGAGTCTTTGACTCATTCAACAGTCTGATTCAGAAGATCAGTTTAGATCCACCAAGCCAAAGGCAAAGTACAGTGCCTAGGTCCCAGGTGATTGTCATTGCAGGGCACAGTGGAATCAGGGTCCGCAGGGTCCCTCAGCCTGCACTGGCCCAGACCTGCAGGATCCTGGCTGGGCCAGCAGTGAATCTTCCTCAAGGCCTGGGGAACGTGATGGCACTTCTCCTGGTTCATTTAGCATGTTGGTAATTGCTCATGGAAGAATTTTTGTTAATTTTTACTGTGGCTTCATTTAAAAATCTTTGCCACATAATTCTAACATCTCTGTTAGAATTGTCTTTTCTCTTTCATGTTGAGATCTTCCTGGTTCTTGGTATGATGATTTTTGTTGAAGAAACACTTTTGTATTGTGTTTTTAAGACTCTGGATCTCTAAACCTTCTGATTTAGATGGCTTTATTTATTTATTTTTTTAAAAAACACTGCTCTAACGGGAAGGGGCCTGTGTATCACCTTATTACTGTCTGTGTCTCTGAGAGGGCTGGGTGTAGGAAGAGGATTGTCCCAGGGTTGACTTCGCTGTTCCCACATCACTGTGGGACCTTCATATTGCTTTAGGGTCCTCTACGCGGTGATTGTCAACCAGTTTTGCCTTTTAAAGTCACCCAGTGGAGCTAAAAGAAGTAACAACCAAACACAGTGGTCTCTTCCTCCACCAGGAGGTTTCTGATTCAGTTGATCTGGGGTGAAGGTCGGGCACTGGGAACTTCCCGGCTGAGTGTAATACGTGAATGTTGAACACCCGTTGTGGTTTCCTACATTTTTTTTTAAAGCCTTGGTCTCTAGATTGAAGTTTTCTATATCTTTTCTTGCTGGAATTAGGGAGATGTGAAAGGCCACACGATAAAATTAACCCATCTTCCTGGAATGACAGGGATAATATTGCCTGGTGAAAAAGTAATGTTTTAAGTTACCCTCCTGCTAAAAAATCGAAACAGATCTCTTACAGGGTAAAATGTAAAATTTGCATACTCTTCTTTTTTCCTTTTAGAGACAGGGTCTCCCTCAGTTGCCCAGGTGGAGTACAGTGGCAGGATCGTGCTGCACTGTAACCTCAAACTCCTGGGTACAGTAGATCCTCCTGCCTCAGCCTCCTGAGCAGCTGGGACTATAGGCATGACCTACCATGCCCAGAAAATTGTTTCCATTTTTTGTAGAGATGAGGTTCCCATGCATTGCCCAGACTGGTGTTCTAATCACTTGATCTTCCTGCTTCAACATCGCAAAGTGCTGGGATTACAGGTGTGAGCCACCATGCAGGCTTGCATAGATTTGTAAAGCAAATAAAAACATTCAGATAGAGAAAGTTCACATTCGGATGAGCTGCACCACTCTGGTGTGTGTTTATAGGGTTCTCGTGTTGGGATGACTTTAGAACTGTTTCGAGATGTACCATGAAGACAGAGGAGGCAAAATATTATTCCTAAAATATTTATGGCTCTTGTTATGTAACCTAGGTGACCGGACCAATGTGATGTTTTATAGTGTGAATCATTTATGTAGAAGACTTTACCCCTTTCATCATCTTTAACTGTAAAAATATTTATTATCCTTCCATATTTCTAATAATGCTGCCTTTTTTTTTTTTCTTGGTCTGCAGCTCTGGGTGATGAGTCCCATGGCTCTGAATTCTAAACATAGGAAGCACTTCTCTTCATTCTGAGGTTAAAGCAAGAAACTATTGGCTAATGAGGACCTTCTTGTCTCTGTGTCCCCAACCCCAGTCACTGTCAGCACAGATGAACTTTGTACACCGCTACAGTTTGCAACATCAGCTTGATAGTCTTGTTGGGGACCTGAGTTGTTCCATGGGGATGCTTCTGACATTTGAAGAATGCTGTTTGTTTTGTACTGAGTGCGCCTTCCACACTAATAATTCCCTTTGTGGGAAATTCTCAGAGAAGGTGGGTGCTCCCCACCCCCCAGCAGGGTTGCGCTCTGGCAGAGCTGACAAGTGTATGCGTGAGTTTGCTCTTTTATCGCATAGGAAATGAAAAGTGAATGTTTTTTCTTCTTCACATATTAATCTGATTTTCTGGGAGTGATCCAAAACTTGATGAAAACAACCTCGTGTAATTTCAGCACCACAGAAACGTTTTCCTGAGGATTTCCTCATGAAGATATAAATTGGATATGCTCTTTAAATGGGCTCTTGGTCCTTCCCGTGGTTGATTGCAGTTGTTTCATTTTGTCCCTGAAGAACGTGACTTTCAAGCCTGATTCTGGTGGTAGTGTAGCTCAAGTGAGGGTAGCAGCCAGACTGCCTGGGTTCTGGTCCTGGCTCTGCTACTTCTAGCTGGGCTGGTGACTTGACTTCTTTGTTTCTGTTTCCCCTTCTGTAAAATGGGGATAGGACTTTTGAGGATGAAATGAGTTAATACATTGACAGCTGTAAAATACCACGTGACATTTAACAAGTGTTTGATACATTAGCTGTTTTTTGTCTTGGTGGAAACAAAGTTATAGGTAGCTCCTGGTTTTCTGCACACTGACATGTGAAAATGAATTCAATTTCAGTCTGGGATTTGGGAAGAGAAGAAACCACCAGATCAGCTGGTGAAGGCAGTAGAAAGACAAATGAGCAGGTAGACTGGGGTCTGGGGAGACAAGGGGGGGGGGTCTTCCCTGGCCATCTGCTTATTTCCTCCCTAATAATTATCACCGACAACTTGTGTATTGTTCACCTTCTCTGCTGGAATACCACGTCCACAGGGCTTGTCGCAAACTTCTTTAACCTTATGTGGCTTTCCAGCTGTTGGGTTCTTTTTTCACTGTTGGTAGCACCTGGAATCTAGAGGGTAGTGCTGTCCAGCCCTTCCTTCCTAGTCTCCTGTTCCCTCCTGGTCAAGTACAATGAAACAATTTCTGTTGTTCACTCTGTCAGGTTTGCAGCCGTCTGTGAGGGCGCAGGCACAGTAAAGAGCTGCTGACTCTTGCTGGTCTGGACAAGTTGAACTTGCCGTCCTCGGGTGCTCTGACTTGCACTTGCTCGAACGGAGTCCCCCAGTTCAGGTGCGATGGCCACGTCCCAACCGTGTCTGAGCAGGACACCAGCTAGCTGTGGCTCAGGTTAGACATAGTCCTTTGAGTAGAGAGAAGCAGGGCCAAGTGGGTCCAGCTATCGAGTGCTGTGGTGCAGGTGTTAGATTTTGGTCTAGATTTTGGTCTTTGCTAGGTGTTTTATCTTGTTTTTACAGAGATGGTAAGAGCCTGTGCAGTCTTCAACCAACCACGTGTCTTGGACATCACTCATTTTATGAATGAAAATTATTTCTAATAACCCCTTTGCTAATTAAACCTTTCATTGTATTTTAAAATATTTAAATCTTACGCAGGAGTGTTGAGTTCTGAAAATAGTAGTTGGTATGTTAACAGCTGCTAAGGCGTCAGTAAGTCTTACAATGTAAATATATAAAAACATAAATGTACACACATATGCATTATTTATACCAAAGCTTTCATAAATTAAAGTACAGAAATTATAATGGGAACCTTTCTATTTACAGCATTTCTTTGTGAAAATAGTACTTCATACATGATAGGCATCGTGTGACTGAATAAAATTATTTCCATGTTCTAAACAACCAGCTTACCAACTTTTGTATCGTAACTCGCTTTGAAGTTGAATATTTGTAATTTGAAAATCTTTACTAAAAATCCACACATACTTCTGTTTCATCCAGAGGCAGTTGATGACTAAATTGGTTATAATCATTCAAAATGTCTAATTAGGGAGACATTTTATTAATATGATAAACTGAGCACATTACCAGACATATGCTTACAAATGCTACCAAAACCAAAATGACATAAAAATATTCTTCTTAAAATTCAGGAAAGATACAGAATGCTATCAACAGAGTAAAACTAATTCCTGAAAGATGGAAGCATTAGGAGTTTGGTAGAGAAAAAATTGTGGATAAGAGTAGGAGCAGAGGATTGCTGCAAAGGTCCTGTGGGCCTTGGGAGGGGCCAGAATGCAGAAATTGGTGACCGCTGAACCTTCCCTGCATCTCAGTGGTTTTTGTCCCAGGCTGTAGGGGGACTAGGTTCTACAGAGGAGCATGGGCGTTCCCAGATGGTAGGCTCCCCACTCTTTAATAAGTTTGCTCAAAGAATCACCATTGAAGTAACTGGAGTTCTTAAAGCAAAAGTTAGTAAGAATAAGAACATTTGAGGGCTATTGTGCTTTAGATCAAAATACTGATAAAGAACCTTCAAGAGAAATTCTTGGAGGGAGGAGCTTTGATAAGCCCTGAGAATACTATCTTGTTCATTTTCCCTGCACACAAAACAATATGTCTCCTGAGACCAGAAGAGTGAGATTTTTTTCAGGGAAGGAAAGGTACAAAGGTAATTCTTAGAAGATCAAGCAGTGTGAACACAGACCATAACAGATAACAAATTAAAGGTGTAGAATAGCACAGGAAAGGAATGCAGAATATAGTCAGGTCTGTTACTGGAGAGTGAAGTTCAAGCACAGAATAGATAGAAAAGAAAAAAGACAGGAGACATCGATGGGGCCTGGAAGGAATCATCTTTTTTAGTAAATGGAAGCTCTTTTTAAGGGTTTTAACTAGGCTAATAGGAGGTATTTGTATTTTTAATGACTCTTGCTGGGCCGTGTCAGGAAAGTGAAAATAGGAGTTTGGGCTGGAAGCTGGAAACTCTGTTATGAGAGTTTACAATTGTTGAGGCAAGAGCTAAGACTTGGGGAGGTCAGTGTGGAAAGGCAGGGATGGAGTTCAAAACTCAGGCCGGCCTGGGGAAACTGCGGCCTTTAGATTTCAAGATTCTTCTTTTTTAAGTACCAAAGAAGGCAAGACAATCTTCATCTTTCTCTGCTGTGCGCTTTAAATGAAAAGATTTGCTATGTGAAGTTTGGATTCAGTCAAGGGGCTGCACTCCAGGATCCAGGGGATCACATGTGGTCCTGAGGCCTCAGGTTCCCCACCCCACATTTTGGCTTGAGGACTAGTGGTAGCTGGGGCGTCCTTGGGGCATTCGCATGAACCCAGTGACGCTGACTCAGAGTCCTCCAGATACAGTGTGTAGCTGGAGAAAAGACTTGGGGTCCTTTAGTGAGGGGTGAGAGCTAGAACTGTGAAGTGGATAAGACCTCCTGCTCCGGAGAGAGAACAGAGCCTGGAGGGTTGTGGGCTCGAGGAGAATTGGAGAAAGGGGAAGGCTGGGTGAGAGAGACGGACAGTAACACAACATACAGCCTGTGGGACAGAGTGGGCAGGAAAACAAAAGCTGAGAAAGGGCGGTGAGCAGGAAAGGTCACAGGGCTCCAGAAGAACCAGAAAGGCAAGTTACATCACCGCAGGCGTGAGAAGGAGAGAGGTCAGCGCATCGTGTGTGGTCAGCGGAGGGAAGCAGAGGTCAGCCACGGCAGGTGCTCAGGTGCGGTAGAGGCACAGGCTGTAGTGTTCCCAGCAGGATGTGGCAACTGGGAGGATGTGGTAGCCTTGGGGAAACAGATGCACTGAACCGTGGTGTCAGGCCTTGGCTCAAGGAGAGGGAGGGGTCAGTAATTAAGAGATGGAGGAGACCAGAACACCAGCAGTCTTCCTCTATGGAGCAAGGGCTGGTAGCTGGAGGGACTTAGGGGGACAGGCCATGGAGGTTTTTATTTCTTAAAGCAGTGGTTCTTAACCCTTGTAATCCTGCAACCCTTTAATACAGTTCCTCATGTTGCAGTGACCCCCAACCATAAAATTATTTTCCTTGCTACTTCACAACTAATTTTGCTACTGTAAATCGTAATGTAAAATATCTGATATGCAGGATGTATTTTCATTGTTCGCGACCCACAGGTTGAGAACCGCTGTCTTAAAGGATTTGCTTGACTTGGGGGTGTGTATGTATTTATACAACTTAATGGGAACAAGGTGGCAATAGAGGAGAGGGACGCTGATGGAGCAGGGACCGGAGGAGGGGGGAGTGGCAGTACCCACTGTGCTGTGGGAGGAATGATGTCCTCAAACAAGAGAATTCAAGCTCCAAGGTGTGAGGTGATGAAGGGTGTGTTTTACAGGGAAGGGCAGAGAGATGAGGTAGACATGAAGACTTTGCATTGAAAGACAACCTATTTCAAGGTTTCCTTGAAAGCTAATAAGTTGAGTAATATTAACAAGGCCTAAAAACTATGAAAAAATGTTATTCTTTGCTTTTAAATTATTTTGTACCATAAGCTTTATGTGTATTTGTCCTCAAATTAGTCTCTATACAAATCCATTTTGCTAAGTACAGTTATTTTCTTTGATAAATAACAATCATAAATTCATCTGCTTTGTATTCCTAGTAAGGTAAACATCGTAGCTGATTATCACCCCACTGCAAAGATCTGATTCCGGGCTCTTGTGCTCGGTGTCCTTTCCGGAGCAGGCGGTTCAGTTTGTTCAGTCAGGTACTTGGAACTTTACTGACAGCATGATCATAATGAAATGTAAATGTCATTCCTGTGATCCTTCAACCTTTCACATTTTCATTGTGTTTCTGAAAAGAGGAATGGGTATTTTTATTAAATGTAAAGGCATCTGCATGTAGCACATTCGATCATGAATAGTAAAAGGCTGATTTATGTGACCTGAAGAGAAACCAGGGTACGAATTCATGAATGTGTGAAGCACTTACTGTGTCCAGGATGGGGTTGATCTTGGAGGAATCAAGGAAGGCCAGTCTTTGTCCTGGAAGGAGCTCGGCATGGAGCCCTAGCAGGTGGGGAATGTGGGGTGGTGAATTCCACAGAGGAAGATGAGGCGAGCCCCAAGGCTGGGAAGGGGAGAGGACGCCTGTGCCAAGATTCTTCGATGTTTATGACTGAGGCTTATGAAAGCAATGGGTGATAAGGGAAGATATGTCAGGTATTTATATAAACATAAACATGCTAGTTTAATTAAAGGTCTTGGAGACGAGGTTTTTCATAGGCTTTTAGTGAACTTATTTAAAAACTGGAATAAAATGTCAGTGAAGTTTTATTTTGTTCTCAGTTTATTAAAGCAAATTTGGGACCCAGGACTGGAGCTTAGAGTACTGGAGAGGATGATCTAGTGGTTAGGTTCTTGCCTATGATCATGGGTGCAGCCTGTATCCTATATCGACAAGAGAACGTTGGGCAGGGCTGAGTGGTCCAGCTGAAGGAGATCAGAGAGCTGTCAATTCTGGAGCAAGCTTTGGTCAGCCCTCTCTTTCACGTGGGAAGGATAGCTGCACCTGCCTTTGTTTCTGGGCGCTTGGTCAGGCTCAAAGGTGTGCCCTGTGTGTGTAGTCTCTGCAGCAGAGAAGACCCGAGTTCTGTCCTGGCCAACAGCTGGGTTATTCTTTCTTACCAGCACATCTATATCATATATATGCGTGCTGGTAAGAAAGACTGTATACACACACACACACACACATTGATGGGCCTCTTCCATCTCCTCTGTTTCTTATGATTGTGTGAACCACCGCCCCTGCCATCAGGGATTTTATAGTATAGCAGGATAAGGCACAAATACTAAAATACAAATAGCCATATAGTAAAAGTGCAAGCTTGGCTTGCACTTCTTCCTGAACTGTACCTTTCATTTGTTCATCCGGGTCCGTTCTCCATCCTAACCCATACTCCTCTGTGCCCTGCGATATTGACCCATGCCCTTTGCTTTCTGGTCTTTCTGGTTCCAGCCAGTGTAGGGCACCAGCAGGGTCTGGGTCCTAGTCCCACTGCTTCCCCCCTGCAGCTTGGTTGTATTTCTGCAGATGGTTTTTTCCTCCTGTCGGGAGGCCCTTTCTTCCACAGTCGCTCTTCTCCCTGGGCTTAGGCAAAGTCTTCTAGGCTTTCCCATGCCTAGTGTTGGGAACAGCTCCCCCTCATTGCCAGCCCCAGGGTACCATGTCATGGGTTTCTCTGCCAACTTGTTCAGCTTTAGTTTCCTGTTACTTAGATTCTCTCTCTGCAGTCCAGATCTTGTAGTTTACTCTTTTCCCAGAGAAGTGCATTTTTGGTCAAATAAATGTTCCAGACCACTGGATCCCCAGCAATGTTAAGGCTGCAGCCCTGGAATTTTCATATTCGTCCTCCTACCTGGGCTTCCCAAAGATCTGAGATTACGGGTGTGAGCCACTGTGCATGGCTCTCTCAATGTACATCTAAGAAGAGTTTCCCCAGGGGTTAGTTAAGAGAGAACAGATGAAGGAATGAAATCCCATGGAGCTTATGGGTTGTGTTAGGAGCAGGTTTGGGAGAGTGTTGTTGTTTTCACACTTTCTAAGCGGCGTCAAGCCTGGCTCCTGATGAGGAACCAGAAATGAACGTCATCATATTGGAAATTGTGTTATAACTGTGAAACTTGCCTTGTGCTGATACATCAACACATTTAGCACTCCGAAAGCATTGTGTAACATTATTTTGAAGTGTGAAACAAGCTTGTGAAAGGGGTTGTAGGTGTTTTTTTTCTCCTGAGAAATGATGTTAATCTGTTAAGAAATTTCAGGCTTAATTTTTTTTATTTAGGTAGAAATCTGAACATAAGAGATTTATCTGAAACCCACCACTGCTGCTGTCTTGAGTTGCACGCATGGTGTTGGCTTTATTTACCCATTTTTGTGGCATAGAAATGATCTTTAAAATTGCTTTCAGTTCTTAGTAATTTATAAGTTGGAAATATGTGAGAATATTTTATTATTTTTCAAATTGATCAAATATTTGGTAGTGACAGATGAACTTTGAATATATCTGTGTTCGTATTTTTATGTGAACTTTTAGAGAAATAGAAAAACCTGTAGCTGAAGGCATTTATTGGTAGCCACATTTCCATTCTTACCTTTTTTCTGGTCTCCTATTAGTCATTTCCCCCCTTTTCCTTTAGTTTGTTTTGACACCTGTTCTTGAATTTAAAAAATACTTCTTTCCAGAGCTACACGTAGTAGTTTATCTTACTTGAAGTTAACATCCTGTCATTATTAATGGTATTAGTGTTCTCTGAGACCTATAAAAGATGTAGTTAAAATGCAAATTAAACAGGTTTTCTAGTAGTCTTGGCATATGTTTTGCATATCAACATATCAACATCAGTTAAGCCAGATTTGAAGTAGATCACTTGTGAATCGTAAATATATACTACGTGTGTGCACTGGTCCCCTCAGTCTGCTCCTGTGTGTATCATTGGGGGGGTGAGGCTTGTGCCCCTCCTAGTACCTGAAAACACAACCTGGGTCCTAGGGATTTCTCTGCTCACCTACCACAGTGCCTGGGCACACTGTTGGGGGTCTGTAGACAGGCCTGCCACACCCCTATAGGGCCTCTTCCTCCAGGGCCCTGGCACCCTGCTATGGGTCTGGGGATCACTGGGCCCTGTCCATAACTACTAGCCTACCCAACAACAGCCCAGCCTGCTGCTCCCAGCACTAACACCAGTGCATATCATCTGGCATTATCCCACCACTGCAACTGCCATTGCCAACAATATGCGTGCTTCCCAGAAGCCCGAGGATCCAGCCCACTGCTGCCACTATGAGCACCCAAGCAAGCCACCAGGATATCCAAGAATTGACCTATCCAACACTGCTGCCCATGTTTGCCATCAGGGGCCCAAGGATCAGCATGCTTGGCCTGCCACTGATACCTCTAGGCCTGAGGTCTGGCCCACCTGTCCCTGTCTCCAGCAAAGCCTCACTAGAGCCTCCATTACAAACCTCAAGATCCTGAGGAAATCAGACACTACTGATGTTGATTATAGCTGAAGAAAACAAATGAAGACTACTACTGCATGCATCCAGATTCAGAGCTAACGTACCTACCCAATCAACAGTGTAGATGCATCTATAGGAAAGGGTCTTTCTCTTAGAAAAGACAATTCCAAAAAAAGTGGAAGGGGTGGCTACTATACCCGATGCACACATATCAATATAAAGACTCAAGGAACACGAAAATGTAAGGAAATATGATGCCTCCCTAGGAACATAATCTTCACAAAATAATTATGAAATGCGTAAAAAAGCTAACGATACCAAAGAAGCTCAGTTGAGATACACAGTACAAAAAATGAAATTCAGGATCTGAGTGAGAAATTCACCAAAGAGATATCATAAAAACAGAATTTCTAGAGCTGAAGAATTTAAGGAATGAAATAAAAATGACAATCAAGAGCTTCCACAATAGATTAAGAAGAAGAAGAAAGGATTTCAGAACATGAAGATGGGTTTTGAGTGTACATCCCTTAAAATGCCGTTCTTATCCCGCTTTTCCTTTTTTTGACAAATTTCAGTGCGTCAGCTCTCTTCAGGTGTCACTGACGTCAGGAGGCCCACTTTGTGCTCTGCAGTCTGAAGTTATTGCTGCTCCTGCTTTCCTGAAACTCTGTGGGTCCCTGATGCTGTGATCTGCATTCTCCTTTTTGCTCTCCAGTTATTGCCTAGAATCCTCTGTATGCTTTTTCTCTCTCCCCACTGCCCTTGTTACACCCAAACTGCAGTTATTTTTGAAGATTTGGACCTTGTCTCAGTCATATCTTCACCTGAAGCCCCTTGGTGTCAAGTGTACTGTTGGGTGTGAACCTTGTGTTCTCAACATTATCTAATGGGGTGGGGCTCTAGTGAAAATTCTGTGTGATGGATAAATAGCTTCTTTGGGAATGCCTGAAAATGCTCCCGAAAGTGCTTTTGATTTGCACCTATGTGGTCCTGAACTGGCAGATGGAATCCCTAATCCATGTTTGGGAGTTCACCGTTGAGGCTCATTTTCTCTCTCCACCAAACACCTGAAAACTTTGTCATTATCCCTTTCATGAAGGGGACAGAAGCAATGCTGCAAAGGGTGGAGGGAGCAACGGGAGGGAACCAAGAACTGTCCAATTAGGACCCCCAGTGGGGATTCTGGTCCTTACTCAAGTTGATCTTTCCATAGCACAGCGGCTCTCAGCCTTTAAGGGCACATCAGAATCATCTGACAGCCTTGTTAAAACAGACTGACAGAGCTGGTCGAGGGTGGGGCGAGTTCTCAGGTGATCCTGACCCTACAGGCCTAGAAACCACATTTTGGGGATACCTGCCATCGCATTTAACTATGACCCCTCCTGTATCTTTTATGACACCTCTCTCCCACCTCCCTTTCTGGTCACTAGCTCAGAAAGGGTGGCAAGTCTTACTTGGATCACTTCCTTCAGTAAGGAAAGATGTTCTAGTTTCCATATAAAGATTAAAACAGATCCTTGAGAAACATTGGTTTTTAAACTAATACATAACAGCATGTTAAGGTTTTATTTCTACCATTTATCTTCACTAGTTTCATGTAACCACACGTGTTTCTACAATTTTCTTTCATGATATGAATTTTGTTTACTAGTGATCCCTTTATTTATTTTATTATTTATTTTTTTGAGACAGTCTCACTCTGTTGCCCTGGGTTGAGCTCCGTGGCATCATACCTCACAGCAACCTCAAACTCTTGGGCTTGAGCAATCCTCTTGCCTCAGCCTCCAAGTATCTGGGACTATAGATACCTACCACCACACCCAGCTAGTTTTTCTATTTTTTAGTAGAGACAAGGTCTCGCTCTTGCTCAGGGTGGTCTCAAACTCCTGAGCTCAAGCAGTCCACCCACCCAGCCTCCCAGAGTGCTAGGATTACAGGCGTGAGCCACCATGCCTGGCAAGTGATCCATTTTAAATGACATATACACCTTACTCCTATATCTACATCTCGATGAAAATTCAATTTAGACAGCAAGCCTAAAACATTGACTCAGCCCTAAGATATTCTTAAATATAGTTTATAAGTATCCATTCACACACACCCAGGGCCTTTGTACCTATTGTTCACAATGCAGCCTTTTTTCCCCCCCTCCAGCAAGTAGCCACATAGTTTACATCCATCCTTCAGGCAGGTTTCTGCTCAAATGCTACCTTTCCTGAAAGGTCTTCCCCAACCACCACTACAAAATAGCAATCCTCCTCTTATCTTTCTCACCCTACTATGTTTTTTTCTTGACTTGTACTGATATTAATTATTATTTTTTTTTTTTTGCAGTTTTTGGCTGGGGCTGGGTTTGAACGGTGCTGGGCAGCACCTCCAGCATATGGGGCCAGCGCCCTTCTCCTCTGAGCCACAGGCGCCACCCCTGTATATTAATTTTTTCCACTATTTGTCGCCTCCCACCACATTGCAAGCTTCATTGGAATAGACTTTCTTGTTCACCGCAGTCTTCTGAGCATACCCACTGCACTCAAATTTTAATTGAATTTATTGAATGAATCCTTAGCGAGTTCCAAATTTTCCCCATATAATTCATTGTGTTCAAATATGGTGCCATAGCCTATAACCTGAAAGTGAAGCAAATCCTGCTTATTTCCCTCACAAACAATTCTTGAATAAGTTTCCAACTCCACCCCCACCCCCCCAAAAAAAACCCCCACATAGTTTATGCACACCCACACATACTTAGCACTCTTGGTCTAGTTGTGTTAGTAGCAAGTGTCACCAATTATAACCTCATAGAATCAAATGCTTTAACTGTTTACTTAAAGACCGTAGTAAGTCCACATGGAATTTTCTAATGCCAACTGTTCACAACCCCAGAAATGAGCAAGTTGGGTAAACCATTAAAAATAATCTTTGGTGATGGTTCATATCCAACAGGCCTCAAAGGCAATAATTTTAAATATTAAGAGCCATGAGGTCCAGCCATAGTTATTTGCCTGGAAGACGTGGATGCTCTAAAAATGAGCCCTGTATCTAAAAGAAAACTGAAAATTTTGTTGCACAGCAATCAAAACTTTTGTCCTCTAGTAATCTTAACTTTTTTTTGCGATTTTTAGCCAGGGCTGGGTTTGGACCTGCCACCCCTGGCATATGGGGCCTGCGCCCTACTCCTTTGAGCCTTAGGCGCCGCCTTCTCGTAATCTTAGCTTATGAGAGGACAGTGTAATGGCATTAAGGGTGCAAACTAGGAGTGGGGAAATTCTGTCAAATATCTTTAAAGTCAAATAGTACCATCCTACCGAATATATCAAGATAATTCATGAAATACTAGAAACTACACAATTATCAGAGAAGTATGTTCTTGGGAGACGATCTAATCACTATTTAAAAACTTCACTTTTTAAAAGAGCTTGGTAAGTCTCCATTTTCATGAAAGACAAGATGCTGGGTAACCGAGAGAAATACTACATGGAACGAGTGCTACCATCGTGACGTGGGCCGCCCCAGCTGGTTTGGCAATTTCCTTTCTTTCCCTCTTTCTTCCTTTTCCCTATTCTTTCTCTTCCTCTCTTCCCCTTAAATTGCAGAAATCTAAATACTCCTTATCACCGGGCTTGTCTGATGACTTTTCTAAAGCATTTACTGCTATGCATTTGTAGAAACCGTGCTCGGCACCACCCCATGTGATGTGATTGGGATGACAGGCCTTCTGACGAGTGGGTGTGCCAGCAGTGGGCTTTGTGAGTTGCAAGAGCACCGAGCACATTTTCCAGGCTCTTTCATCAGCCAGGCCAATTTCCCCATGTGATGTGTTAGTTGTCAGTTTAATCCAAGACATGTGAAATGAATTAGAGCTGGAAGGGTCTGTCCTCCCCTGGCACACTGGGCTGCAGGAGCGGCCGGCACCACAGCCACCTGGGTGAGGAGGTGAACAGGTCAGACTTCAATGGAAAAGCAGCCACTGAGACCCAGGCAGGGGAAGCAGGTTAGCTGTCCTTTTTTTAGTGATGATTTTTTTTTTTAATTTAATAGTTGCATATCTTTACAGGGTACTTGTGACATTTTGATACAGGCATACAATGTGAATTAATCAAATCAGAGTAACTGGCGTCCACCATCTCAGGCATTCATCATTTCTTTGTATTAGGAACATTCCAGTTCTACTCTTACTTCAAACTATAGATTAGCTTTTATGCTCCCAGTTAGCAGACTGGCAAACAAAAGTAGGAAAATTCCAGTACACACAGATGCTCAGGTTTGGTGATAACTTGATATACCTCAGAGGTGCTCACTGCCAAGGGCACATTTCAGCAGTCAATCTTGTCAGCACAAACAAATCTCTTATAACCTACAAGAGAAAAATAATCTAGAAACTACACAAAGTACTCTAGACAGAGCAGTTTCTAAACAGGTTTCTGAGAGGATTTCTAGAATACCTAAATGACTTTAAAGTGTCATGTTCAGAATATGGACTGTGGGAACGGATTCCATTTGGAGGTAAATGGCATATAAAGTACAAATACGAATCTGGGGCTAGGAGACAGTTGACTTCACAGACAAACACTTTCCGTAATAGCCTTTTACATCCAGGGTTCTCAAGTGCTTTAAAGCATTGATTGATTCCATTCTCCCAAAGGCCCTGGAAAAACGCGTGGTCAAATTTAGCTCCATAATTTTAAACATGTCCACTTTCCTAAAAGGCAGCCAAAATTGAATTTCTCATCCCTTGTATTTAAGAGAAAATACAGTATGGAGACAACGTAGCATCTTGGCTAAGAATTCAGACTCTGGGTCTTGACTTAATGGGTTTGAATCTTAATTCTGATCCTTGCTGTCGGTGGGGAAGCTACATGTCCCATCTATAATATGAGAAAAACAACATCTATGAGTTGATGTAATTAGTGCATTTACAGAATGCCCTGCACACAGCAGGAACTTAAGTTAGCTGTGCTGCCATTTCACTTGTTTCCACTGCTATTACCACCAGCACTACCATTTCAGAAACGATTAGGAGCTCAACTTCTGCTATTCACACTTGGCTTTGACCTCAGTTTATCAGACTGAACCTTCATCACATCATCTCTAAAATGAATACAACATAGTATCCAAATGGATAACCTTATTTTTCTGACAAGCAGCAAAAAGAACCCATTGTTTGGGAAAACAGACCCTCAACTAGTTACAAGGTGCAGTTCTTGTTTACATTCTGATTCAAGCTATTTAAGAAAACCATCTTTTGTGAGTTTTAAAAATGTTTGATTATTTCATATAAATAAGCTCACATTAGATTTCAAATAACAGGACATAAAAGTAAATATGTAGTGATTGTGATTTTATTTGTATCTTCATGTTAACATGAAAAAAATAAAGCATAACCTCTAGTCCTATAGCCACTAGCTGCATGTGGCTGTTTTAATTAAATACAATTAAGTGAAAGAAGTTCAGTTCCTTGATCTCATTAGTATTTGAAAAGGGACAACAATGAATCAGAAACAAAAGCTCAGAATATGCACTAAAACAGTTGTCCAAATGCTAGGATTACAAGTCATTTTTTTTTTTTTTGCATCCTTTTTGTTGTCCTTTCCTATTAACATGTAAAATTTGTGCAATGTGGGGTGGGGCAGCCACTGATACATGCAGAGTGCTTGGAAGACAACATTCCCTGAGAACTGATGCACTTTTAGGACAATTAGAGACAGCACTGCTCAACTGACTGAGCTGAGGGGTTCCAAGGCCCCCAGGAAGTCAGTCATCTGCCAGAGGAATGCACAGATGAAAATACAGAAAGATTTATCACATGTATGAGACAGCTGGAATGTTAAAATTGACTAGATAAGCCAGCCATGGTGGCACACACCTATAGTCCCAGCTACTCAGGAAGCTGAGGCAGAAGATCACCTGAGCCCAAGAGTTTGAGGCTGTCGGTTACTATGACTGTGTTTGTGACCCACCATTGAACTACAGCCTGAGCAACATAGCAAGACCCCATCCCTTAAAAAAAAAAAGAAACTGGACCCTCACCTTTCTCCACTCACAAAAATTGATTCAAGTTGGATACAGGACTTAAATTTAAGGCATGACACAATAACAATACTGAAAGAAAGCATAGGAAAAACACTGGAAGATATTGGCCTAGGGAAAGACTTCATGAAGAAGACTGCCGTGGCAATTGCAACAACAACAAAAATAAACAAATGGGA
>CAUYON010007628.1:0-13575 GCA_963573935.1 Arctocebus calabarensis
AATATACAATTTTAATGCAATCCCTATTAAAGCTCCATTGTCATACTTTAAAGATCTTGAAAAAATAATACATCATTTTATATGGAATCAGAAAAAACCTTGAATAGCCAAGACATTACTCAAAAATAAAAACAAAGCAGGAGGAATTACACTACCAGACCTGAGACTATAATACAAATCAATAGTGATCAAAACAGCATGGTACTGGGTATTAAAACACTGAGGTAGATGTATGGAACAGAATAAAGAACCAAAAGATGAACACAACTACCTACCGTTATTTGATCTTTGACAAGCCAATTAAAAACATTTGGTGGGGAAAAGATTCCCTATTTAACAAATGGTGCTGGGTGAACTGGCTGGCGACCTGTGGAAGACTGAAACTAGACCCACACCTTTCACCATTAAATAAGATAGAGTCTCACTAGGTTAAAGATTTAAACTTAAGTCATGAAACTATACAAATACTAGAAGAAAGTGCAGGGAAAACTCTTGAAGGAATCTGCCTGGGCAAATATTTTATGAGGAGGACTCCCCAGGCAATTGAAGCATCATCAAAAATACACTACTGGGACCTGATCAAACTAAAAAGCTTATGCACAGCCAAGAACACAGTAAGTAAATCAAGCAGACATCCCTTAGAATGGGAGAAGATATTTGCAGGTTATGCCTCCGACAAAGGTTTAATAACCAGAATCCACAGAGAACAAACATATGAGCAAGAAAAGAACAAATGATCCCATCTCAGGGTGGGCAAGGGACCTGAAGACAAACTTCTCTGAAGAGGACAGGGGCACAGCCTATAGACACATGAAAAAATGTTCATTATCCTTAATCATCAGAGAAATGCAAATCAAAACCACTTTGAGATATCATCTAACCCCAGAACTAGAGATGTTGGCGTGGATGTGGAGAAAATGGAGCACTTCTACACTGCTGGTGGGAATGCAAACTAATACACTCCTTTTGGAAAGATGTTTGGAGAACACTTGGAGATCTAAAAATAGACCTGCCATTTGATCCATCAATTCCTCTACTAGGTATATATCCAGAAAACCAAAAATCACATTATAACAAAAACATCTGTGCCAGAATGTTTATTGCAGCCCAATTCATAATTGCTAAGTCATGGAAGAAGCCCAAGTGCCCATTGATCCATGAATGGATTAATAAATTGTGGTATATGTACACTACGGAATATTATGCAGCCTTAAAGAAAGATCGAGACTTTACCTCTTTCATGTTTACATGGATGGAGCTGGAACATATTCTTCTTAGCAAAGTATCTCAGGAATGGAAGAAAAAGTATCAAATGTACTCAACCCTACTATGAAACTAATCTATAGCTTTCATATGAAGGCTATAACCCAATTATAGCATAAGAATATGGGGAAAGGAGAAAGGGAAGGGAGAGGAGGGGGGAAGGTGGGTGGAGGGAGGGTAATTGGTGGGATCACACTATGGGGCATCTTAGAAGGGTACAGGTGAAAATTAGTTGTAACTCTTAGCCCAATCATTATTTTTTTCTTGCTTTAAATAACATATACTTCTAAAAAAGAGTATATCCAATTAATGGCTTACACTAGATCAGCAAAATTAGATGGCATTAAAATATAGTTACTTCTGAAGAAAGCTTGTGGCAATAGCAGAGAGGTAAAACTGTTTAACAGATTAAACATTATTTTGTGGGTTCACGGAACTTTGGACAATCATACTACATTTGAAAGTATTTCTTGGACTTTTGTATTACTCTCCTCACCTGTTTATTCTCTTACTGATTGTAAGTTAGTTGCTTCTGTTCTCCTTAGTAAATTACAGCTTCATGTACAGGATGGTCAGGCCATGCACACACGGACAGTGACAATGGCATGGCCTTGTTATTTCGTGTTTTTTTTCCCTCAGTCACTTAACATTTTTTCATCTATCAAGTGTCACTCAGTCATGTCCTCTGTGTACATGGCATTGGCCCTGTCAATACCATGTGGAAAGTCTACGAAGATGCCCTTGTTTTCTGCTCAAAAGCCCGTTTGTTAAACAGATGTTATATCTTCTCAACGCCCACCAAACTCACATACTATCCAGCAGTGTGGGAGTAAGAAGGCTTTAAGGAGTACAGTATCTTTAACATCTCAAAGTAGTAAATTCTGCCCTTGGAAATAGTAACATCTTCAAAAGACACACACAATTTGAGCTTCAAAATGCCCAGCTTGCCTATGTCCCATAAAAATCCCGTTAACAGTTTATCTCATTAACAGCCCTTTGTACTCATTAGTTCAGACTGCGTTTTCCCACTGGGACATCATTTACAGTGCCCTAAACATATTTTCACAACATTCACCTGACAACATTAGCTGAGAGAAAAATCCTCAGACTGCAGAGAAGCATCAGGAGGCCATGAATTCTTAATCAACCCACCAAATTACGAAAAGTGTGTATGTCTCTTTGAAAATACCCTTAGCAATAATTAACCACACACACACACACGCAAAAACAACCAGTAGATAGTTCAAAGACTGTCACTTATTACCGCCCCTCCCTGATGGTTAAGAGGCTAGTCTGAGGTGTTTGTGTGGTGGCCACGATTCATGATTGCTGCATAACTCGGGGACTGGCACGAGAAAACATGTGGGAAGAAAACGGTTAGAGTTTTTTTGAAGTTCACAAAGAAGCAGAAACAGGCTAACCAAGTGTCACCTGGTGAAAGGTCTCTTTTAATGAGCAAAGAAAAATGATTTATAAGTAGTGCATGTACTTGCTCTTTTAATGAGAGCGCACAAAAAGCAATCTATTCCCTTAACAAATAAATAATTCCTCTTCTACATCGCCTTTAACACATTCACTCAACAATTTCCATTTTCATTTCTTGGTAAAGTGACCCTCAAACTTCTGCCTGAGTTTCTGAATTGTGTTTTACTCAGAAAGCATTTCATTTTGCTGGGGGTATGGAGATGCCTGATGTGATAGCTTGGAGTGTGAATTAAATCTACAGCTGTATTCCCTGAACATGTGGTTGGCACCTAGACTAGCTTTCTTTGGATGGCATTTTCTCTATTGTGGTCTAGGTCCTTGCTACTCAAGCCTTACTCAAAGTATAGTCTTCAAACCATCAGCATTAGTATCACTTGGGAACTTGCTAGAAATTTTGGGTCACTTAATCAAATTTTAGGAATCAGAGTCTTGGGGTGATGTTGAAGACCAGTAATCTCTGTGTTAATATAATTCCAGTAGATTCTCCTACATGCTAAAATTGTAGAAAGCACTTTCTTAGGGTGTCATGTCCATACATTCAAAACTGTATTTATTTTGTGACATTGTCTCATAAATCCTCCTTTTGGTGGGCTGTACTCTCTATCTGAAATATCTTTTATTTTTTTCTATTGTAACCCCTTTTCTGTCCAGTTCTTATTTTGTTCTTTGATTTTTCCAGCTTGTTCCCTGAGAATTCCATTCTCTTTTGTCATTATGTGCAGGAGGGTGGGTTGGGAAGGGGTTGGTAAAGGCGGCATCTTCTGCAATTGGCCATTTGTACTGCTGATGAAGAGATCGTGACTGGTTTGATGAAGAAACACAATTAAAAACAATAGCTTAACTTCTACTTCAGGAAAGAGGGAATAGAAGTTATTTTCCCTATTCCTTTTACTAAGTACAATGAAAAATTCTGGACATTATAAGTAAAACAAACATAAAAAGACATTGCAATGGGACAGGAGAAGATAGTCCAGAAATGAAGAAACACCAGCAGATATAGACAAAAAATATCCCCACCCCAAGTCTGTTCTCTCTAGCAGGGCCAGGAAAGGGGAAATAGATGAAGAGGGAAAACTTTTAGATAATAACTGATTTACTCTAGACAAACATAACCGATAAAACTAAGGTCCCACCTCCACCACCAGCAGCAAACACAGAGTGGGGAACTAGGACTTTCAGCACTATGGAGAAATAATGAGGTCTTTCCCGTGGTGTCAGTGTTGGCCAGGTGAGGAGCATTAATGAGCCACCTGTGCCTCTCCTAGCCAGGTAACAGCAGAGCCTTAGTGGGTAACAAGAACTCCAACCAATGCCCAGCAATAATGAGATTTCCCTCCTCCTGGGAGCCAATGGAGGCCAAGTTGAGAATATAGACTTAAACCCCATATAGAAGTAGCAAGGTGGTGCTTGTACTTCCCTCCTTGAGCAGAGTCACATAATACAATACCCAAATCTCCATGTTTCAATTTGAAAACAATTCCTCATACAAAGAACCAGGAGAATCGCAACTGGAATGAGAAAAGACAGTCAACAGACACCAATGGCAAGGTGACACAGATATTATAATGACCTGACAAAGATTTTTAAGCAGTTATTATAAAAACGCTTTGATGAGTAATTCCAAACATGGTTGAAATAAATGAATTTATAGAAAGTCTCAGCAAATAAATTGAAGATATGAAGAAGACTCTCCCAAACGAAAAATTTTAGAACTAAAAAATACGAATAAATAAAAAGCTCAATGAATGGACTCGACATCACAATGAAAGGGATAGAGGGAAGAATTAGCACACTTGAATAAGTGGACCAGAACAAAAGAAATAACCCAAACAGAACAACAGAGAGAAAAACAGACTAAAATAGTTAACAGAACTCCAGGGACATGTGGGATTAATTATATTAGAGACAGAAGAAAATTATATATAAGAAGAGAAAAAAGAGGGTGAGCCTGAAAATTACTGGAAGAAATAGTAGCTAAATGATTCTCAAATATGTCAAGCAACATAAACCTACAGATTCAAGAAGCTAAACAAATCTAAAACAAGATAAACCCAAAGAAATCCACGCTGAGACACAACATACACTACTGAAAACTAAAGGGAAAGAGAAAATCCTGAAATTAGAGAAAAAATGCAATTTACTATGGGGAAAAAAACAGAATAGTGGCAGATTTGTCATCAAAATTGTGGAAACCAGAAGGAAATGGCATAGCAATTTCCAGGTGCTATATATATAAAAAAAAAGAACTGCGAATCAGTGAATGTTCATAGCAGCCTTTATTTGCAATATCCCAAGACCTGGAAACAACCAAAATATCCTATAATAGGTGAATGGGTGAACCAAAGATGGTTCATCCTACACTATAGAACACTACTCAGAAATACAATGGAATGAAATACTGGTAGGTCCAACAACTTGGATGTATCTCAGTGGCATTACACTGAGTGAAAAAAGGCAATCTCAAGAGTTTATATGCTACCTTATTTATATAACATTTTTTTTCATGTTGTGAACTGTAGAG
Organism: Arctocebus calabarensis; assembly: GCA_963573935.1. NCBI lineage: Eukaryota > Metazoa > Chordata > Mammalia > Primates > Lorisidae > Arctocebus > Arctocebus calabarensis. The sequence goes on from CAUYON010007628.1 coordinate 5,270, forward strand.
AACAGATTAGTGGTTGCTGGAGCTTAGGGATGAAGGTGTGGTTGGTATGACTATTAAGGGGTAGGGTAGAGAGATCATCGTGGTGATATAAGAGTTCTGTATTTTGATTGCTGTGGTGGTTACACAGATCTACATGTGTGGTAAAATGGCATAGAGCTGTGCATGCACCTTGTATCAATGTCAAGGTCCTGGTATTGATAATTGTATTGTAATTTCGTTAGCTGTAAGCACTATGGAAAACTGGGTGAGGGTATGGGGAATGTCCCTGTATTATCTTTGGAATGTTCTATGAATCTATAATTATTTCAAAATTAAAAGATAAAAAACAACAATAGGCTATTTAGCATTAGACAAAGAGAGTTGGGGGTGAGAGGAGAGTTTCTAGAACCCTGGTGTCAGAGCCAGATTAGAACTCAAGAAAGAATGTAAGTAGGCTGACCTGAAACCCAAGGAAGAAATCCTGGAGAGTTGGGGGAATTTTTTTTTTTTCCTGTAAGTACTAGGATGCAGAGAAGCCCCACACTAGATTGTAAACTCCTTAGGAGCCATGATAGAAATGTTAAGTATTTAACAATTGCCCAAAACAAAACAAAACAAAATATCTGTGGACTGATCAGATGAATAAATGAGAGTGCCAGGTCCTAGGGCATGTTTTGATGATGGCAGTCAGAGAGAAGACCTAAAAATAGGCTTTGGGGGGGGACAAAGAATTTCAGTGTGTCTCCTAGAGGTGCCTGCCTATCAGAAGCCATCCGTGGTTAACCTGGGTTGCTCCATATACGGTTTCTAACATTTTAAACTAGAAGAGGGAAAAAGGAAAACTGGAATTAATTTTGTCAAACTAGATGATCCTCTGGCCACATCGTGGTGCCAAGATCAACATTCTGTGTGCTTAGGCATTCGTTATGCTTTTATGAGTCCTTTATTTCCTTTTAGATTCTTGGTAAAGTTCTTCAGAAAATTCTAATTTATCATGAATGTCTTAAGTCAGAATGACCTCCCCATGCCCAGCAGAGCTCAGGAGACAAGCATAGAGGCCAGATCATAGCAGCAGCAGGTTTTCAAGCTACATATCTGGAAAAACCTTGGGCAGATAATGCAGTTAATAAGGGTGAACCCTCCTAGAGAGATGTTAGGGAAAGCTATGACCTCTACTTTCAAGCCAAGAGGCCTGGTCATTTTCATGGGTCCTGGGTATTGCCCGGTGTGTAGATGAATTAGACCAATCTGGTTTTATTGGGCATTTCTCCAATATAAAAGTACGTGACAATAGAGTAAAATTCCCTCACAGCATTGCTGCCCTTCTCCAGTACGGATTGGCATGCAATTCAGAGAGAATAACAGACAGCATGAATGTCTCATAAAGTAGTCAACAACCTATAAAATCACCTAGTGAGGAGTAGCAAATGGACTCTATTTGAAAGCCATGAAGCTACAGTGGTCACTTGGACTCTACAACTGATGCAAAAATGCATTAAGGGTCCATTTTAACACGTTTTTGAAGTGAATATTAAATGTACATAAGTGCAGTTAATGCTCTTATGAGAGTCGTGTGAACTTTAGGTCATTAAATGGTCAGATATTTATTGAACATCTATTGAAGCAAAGGGTTTTATGTCTCAAGGATCATAGAGAGAAGTAATTTTGCCTGAGTCTTTAAAAAGTGTATGTGTGTGTATGTTGTGTGTGTGTGTAGGTATGTGTGGAGCCTTCCTAAACTTACTTCAGCCAAAATATTATTTTTTTTTAACAAGTGAACAGTTTATTAAGAATTAAAGAATGGGTGGAGGGAGGGCAATTGGTGGGATCACACCTATGATGCATCTTAGAAGGGTACTGGTGAAACTTACTAAATTCAGAACACTAATGTCTTCATATAGTGATTAAGAAAATACCATGGAGGCTATGTTTAACAGTTTGATGAAAATATTTCAGATTGTATATGAAGTCAGCACATTGTGCCCCATGATTGCACTAATTTACACAATTTTGATTTAATAAAAAATAAATAAATAAAACCACAGCAAGATATCAGCTTAGACCAAACAGGATGACTATTATTAAAAAGACAAAAATTAATAGATGTTGGTAAGGATGCAGGAAAAAGGGAATTCTTATATACTATGATTAATGTAAAATAGTTCAACCTCTATGCAAAACAGCATGGAGATTTCTTAAATAACTAGAAATAGAACACCATACAATCAGTAATCCTACTACTAGGTATCTGCCCAAAGGAGAAAGAGAAAACTATTATATCAAAAAGATACCCATGCTTGTATGCTTATAATGGCATCATTTATTATAGAAAAAATATGGAATCAACCTGTCTACAAGCAGAGGACTGGATAATGACAATGCATTATATATATACACAATGGAATAATTATCAGCCATGAAAAATGAAATCATAACTTCTGCAACAACACAGAGACAGAGGTCATTATCTTAAGTGAAATAATTCAGACATAGAAATATACTGCATGTTCTCACTTATATGTAGGAGCTAAGTAATTTGTACATGTGGAAGGAGAGGGTAGAATGATGGACAGTGGATACTTGGAAAGGTAGGTGCGGTGGGAAGGGTGTGTGATGACAGGTTGGCTTTTAGGTACGATGTGCTTTAGTCTAGGGATGGATGCACTGAAGGCGCTAATTTTACCACAATGCAATATATCAATATAGCAAAATTTAACTTGTACTTCATGGATAAGTGCAAATAAATTTTATTTAATTAGAAAGGCAATAAAGTAGGGATGTTACTGGGTGCAAAAATACAGTTAGATAGAACCAACAATATTTGATAATATAACTAAGTGACTAGTTAACAGCACGTTAAGATGTACTTTAAAATAACTGAAAGAATAGAATTAGAATGTTTCTAAGACAAGGAAATTATAAACGCTTGAGGGTGATGGATACTTCGGTTACCCTGATTTGATTAATTTACATTGTATACCTGTATCAAAACCTCAATATGTACTCTCTAAATTTATAAGACTATTATGTACCAATATATCTTTTCAATTTTAAAATTAAAATCTGACAAAATGTTGTTTATTAAATAGAGATAATATTTCATAATTTTTTTTTTGAGATAGACCTTTGGTGCACAGGGTAGAGTGTGGTAGGATGATCACAGCTAACTGCAGCCTCAGAGTCCTGGGCTCACATAATCTAGTTTCAGTCTCCTAAGTAGCTGGGAGGTACACACAACTATACTCAGATAAATCTTTTTTTTTTTTTTTTGTAGAGATAATACTGTTTATATAATAAACTGGTTTTTTGTAGAGAAAATACTGTTTAAATAATAAAACCGGTTTTCCCAAGGTGATCTCAAATTCCTGGCCTCAATGAACATCCCTCTGGGACCTCTCAAAAGTTTTTTTAACATTAAAATTATACCAGTATACAAAATATATGTATATTACTATTCTGATGACAAGATATGAGAAACGGAATTGTTTCATGTAACTTTTTGTGAAACACATTGCTTATTGTGTAACCAAGAACAAGATTCTGAAATAGTATGCTAAAACATTTTCTTATTTAAAAAAAAATATAGTCTTATTAAATAGTGCCAATTTTGTACAGCCAAACAAATTTTGGTCTTTTCTAAATTAATGTCCTCAGACCTATGGTTAACATCAAATTTGTAGTTTTCCTTTATACCGTATACTGTTTTGTCAACTTTATCACATGAGCGCATAGGATTTTACACTTTAAAACTTATTATGAAATATTTGGGCTACTCTTGTTCTAAAATTTAGGGTCTAGAAATTACAAAGCAGATGTCTAAAGGACCCCTCAGCTATCAATATGCTTTGGTTAGCCTGTAGTGACTGAAAAAGTTGAATTTATATCTGTATTTTAAACTTAGAACTTTTTATATTAAGAATACAGATTTTTGTTTTTCTTAGGAAATAATCAGATTTTGTTTTTTTTGCAAGGGACCCCACTCCTGCCATCTCTCTGTGCACCGTTTAGTTCTCCAGCATACTTTGATGTCTTTAGTTCTGGCCCTGCCGCTGGAGGATTTTGTTACCTTTGACCTAGACCTCAAGCCTGCCATTACCTCTTCTGTCCCACTTACTCCAATAGACTGCTCTTCCCCTGCCTTAGTCCATTTTAGGTTTCTATAATAGAATATCTAAATTGGGTAATTTATAAAGAAAACAAATTTATGTCTCACAGTTCTGGAGGCTGTGAAGTCCAAGATCAAGGCACTGGCAGATTTGCTTCTTGGTGGTCCAATCTCTGTTTCCAAGATGGACACTGGGTTTTCCACTGTCCCACAGAAAAGGCCAAAAAGAGGTGAACACCCTTCCTCCTCAAGCCTTTTTATAACTGTATCTAATTCTATTCAGAAGAGCATAAGTCTTGTGACTCAAATATCTCTCAAGGCTGCCCCCCTCAATACTGTTGCATTGGGAATTAAATTTCAATGTGGGGTTTAGAGGGAATAATAACATTCAAACCATAGCACCTCCAGACACTCTCACCACCTGAAATTCCTTGGTCAGCTGCCTTCCTCCCTTCAGTGCACCAGAATACTAAGGGCAGAAGAACAGAGACTATGAAGCAAGAAACAGCAACCAACAGAGAAATAAGCAAGGAACACGAAGCATGTTGCCTGCATGGACCCCTCACTGCCAATGTCCTTCTTGCTGTCAACCTCAAATAATTGGAGCAAGTCTGCACAAATATATTTTAAGTGTCTTTTGTAGAAAAACCAGTGTGTCATATCCTTCAGGAATAATTCTAAGTGTAGTACAATTTCAAACATAAGGTAAAATGAGGCTTTTCTGCCTGCTTCATTCCCCCAAATTCATGGAACAGGAAACAAAGTCTCTCATTAGATAATTTCAGATTAATATTTTTAATTTATGATAGACTGAGTAATACTGTGATAGTATGAATGAGTCTTTAAGTGTATCAATGAATTATACCTGATCTTTTATTGTTTTGTTTCAATATAATCAATCTGAGAAAGCACTGGGTACAAGGAAGAAGTACCTCTATTTTATGGTTGGGATAAAAACAAAAAGAAAAAACTAAAGTCCTTGGTGTCCTCCACTACTTTTCCTTTTAGGTAGACTAAGATACTACTATTATTACTACTAGTTCTGCTATTTCTCAGTAATAATTATTGTTCTTATAATGGTAGCATTTACATGAATAATGACAGTAATAACAGTAGGAAGCAATATTTAGGTACTTACTTGGTTCTAGGCCATGTGCTAAGCACTTTGGATTACTACAGAGCACCATGAAAGGTATGATTGGGATCCTTTTTGGAGAGAGTATAAGTGTTTTGCCTATTGTCACATCATAGACTATAAAGCTAAAAACAGCAAACAACAAAGTGTTGAAACTAACATTCTACCCCAGGTCTGACTCCAAAAGCCATGATTTTAACCAGTGTAGGATAAATATGGAGTTATGTCTGTAAGGCGCACACTTCCTCCTGGCTTCTAGTGGTTGTAACTTTAACTCCCTGGTTTTTATCTGAAGATCTACCCTGAGAGATCCTGTTCAGATTCCTAAAATTGATGTTTAGCTGTTTTCTCATTTCCTTATCATTGCCCAAATTTCAGTTCCTTGTTGAGAGTGGGGAAGAAAGAATTGGTGGTGAAAAGCACATCTAGTTCAGATACAGCAACTAGATCCAAGAATGTGTGCTTTGCAAATACCTCCCTCTTTATTTTTTTTAATGACCTCAGATTTTTATTAATATAGACAATGATGAATAGATATGGAAATAATTATAGGTATGTGTGTACACAAGGTTTAGTGTATACCATACATTCCTTAATGCTATCCACTGAGATAGCATTGGTTGGTTAGCACTAACACCAAAGCAACCTGTACATGTAGTGCCCAGATCTTGTTTCTAATACCTCCCTCTTTATTTTCAACTCTTCACTCCACACTTTGAAGGGGAAAGATGCCTAATGGCCTTCTGTTGAAAATTTCATCCAAATTAAATTTTGAACTTCCAAAGAATTATTAAGAATTTGTTCCTTGGAGAATTCCCCTTTGAGACTCTTAAATGAAGGATTAACTACCTGCCAATCTTTTTCTAATGTAGTGAAGACATTTTACAAATGCTAAATAGGGAGACTGAATTGTTTAATTTACCACGTATATTTTCTCTTCACACATTTTATTCCTATACATTTTGGGATTCTTGACTGTCTAAAAAAAAAAAAAAACCCCTTATGTTTAAGATAAAAGATGTTCTTATTGTTCACACAGACCTAAGGCAGTAGGGAAAGTAAAACATAATGACAGGAATATGGTGATACATTGTTGTACTTTACCAAAATAAGAAGAAATATAATATGATTTTCATTCTTTATCTCATCTCTATATTCAGGAATATTTGCTTGTCATAGGAAAAAAATTATATCTAACAGTTCTATTCGAAGAAACATACTATGTGAATGCAGGCTGCAAATAAAAGTCAGATATAAATGCTATTATAGAGTTGATCACTGACCTTTCTAGATCCTGCGGGCCACTTTCTTCATTCCTTTACTTTTTATGGCCATTTAAATAAGACCTGCGTGATTGATTGTGATATTTCTAGGCTTGGTTATAGCTAAAGAAAGCAGTAAAGGGACAAAGTTTTATTAACAGCTCATCAACTAGAGTACCTGCCCTAAATCATAACTCTTTGATTGCCTTTTGTCTTTTTTGCATATTGTGCTCACCTGAGAGAAGCCAATATGGCTCAGAAAACCCATTCAGCACTCAAGGAGTCAAGAACAGAAAAAATTCCATTTCTGCCACATGTGTACCTTGAAATTAACAGGGGAAGACAATCTTGAATTTATATCTTTGTGATTGGTATAAATTGAATAAATAGATTTTCAGTAAACATGATGTAAGCACTCTGTTCTTCTCCTGTAAATAACTCAACAACCCTAAATTTCCCCAAGCCTCTTTAATTCCTTGGACATTAATGAGACCAAACTTCCTAACTTGTTGACTCTACCTGACCTAGGCATCCAGACAACAACCAAGTGTCTTCCGCAATATTCTGAGGGCATCCAAATGTACATTGTCAACCTCAATTTCAATTCCAACCTTCCCTGGAAGTCCAGAATACTGGATCCACTGGGATTCTGCCCACTCCATTGCACATGACTGTCCTTGCTAATGTCACTATTCATCTATGTATATGTTTTTAAATCCTCGTACCTTCAAAATCTCAAATCTTTCTAATTTCTGTGCATAAGTAAATAGATATCTTTCCCTGTCATAGGCTGTCATCTTCCTGTCTACACTGATGATCTCCAAAATTCTGCTAAATTTCCTCACGAAAATTGTCTTAACAGCTTTTGCTAGAAAAGTAGAGCTCAGAAATTGGAGCTAAGGAAACATGCGTATGATTCTTCCCTATTGTTCTTTGAAATCAATCCCTTGTCTTTCCCCCAAACACTTACATATGAACATCTTTCTAAAAAATCTTCCCTGCAAAGGTAATCTATTCCTACCAAAAGACATTTAGGATCCACTGAACTAGCACCTTGTTAGACATAGTAAATATATATATATTTCAATTACAAATCAACTGGGGACTTTACTATTGCTTAATACCAGCTTGAATAAAGAGGTGTAACTGTACTTTTGATCAAGCAGATGTAAATTCAGTCATATGAGAATTTCACCCCACACTCCCCCAAGCTTGAGCATCACCACACTATGTATAAATTATCTACATATTATTAGATTCTTATTTGAATCATACTTCTTTACAGTTTACACTTTGCCAAAACCTTATCTTATATTCATTACATGATTTCTAGTATGTTTCTTAACTATGTATCTTACATTACTTATATATAGGTAGGTTTTAATCATTAGAATGATTGCAAAATTTATAAATTATTCACTTTTATATTTCCTACAATGTCTAAAGTAGTACTCTTCAATTAGTAAGCACTTAAGGTAATTTTATTGAACGAACAATAAAATCACCTAATTTAGTCAAAAGCCAAATAAAATGACAATAAAACATATGAGAAGTAGTTATGGGGGATTTACTTTAAGAGTCAAATATCTTCCTCTTGGTAATATCATTTTCCTACTTTTGCTAATTTCTTTTTTTTTAATTTTATTGACTCATAATTGTGTACATTGGTGCAATCATAGGGCACAATGTGCTTCATGTACAATCAGAAATATTTTGATCGTACTGTTACAGATAGCCTTCATGGCATTTTCTTGATCACTATATAAAGACATTGATACTCTACCTTTAAGAAAGATGGAGACTTTACCTCTTTTGTGTTTACATG
>CAUYON010007631.1:0-22517 GCA_963573935.1 Arctocebus calabarensis
TGAAAATTACTAAATGTAGAATATAAATGTTTTCATATAGTGATTAATAGGCCATGAAGGCTATGTTAAATAGTTCAATGAAAATATTTCATAATGTATATAAAGTCAGCACATTGTGCCCCATGATTGCACCAATGTACATAATTATAATTTAATAAAAATTAAAAAAATTTCTTTTAACTTAGGGCCTTAGAAAGTAGGATTGCAGAAAAAAAATAATCTGCTGTAATCTTAAGGAATGCAGCTATAAGTATGATGTCAAGTGAAGGAAATACTGAACAAAGTGAGGAGAGAAAGGAAGGCCAGCATGGCGGTGAAAGGTGCCTGTCTGGGTACCCAGAGCAGCTGTCTGCTCACCTTCATGGATTCCAGAGGCTGTCTGAATGATGGGTTTCTAGGGCATTCTTCCAGGGGAATAAGGAGGGGGAAACTTAACTTTCACATTCTGAATCCCATGAGTCAAACTTTGCTGCAGTATTGCTCTTAGACACAAGCACCAGGGCCCTCCAATTTTCATGGTTCCATACCATTTGCTTCCTTCTCTGGCTGCACTTTCTCTCACAAATTGATGCATTTACTATATCTGGGGAACTTGCATAACTAGAATGCATGCATACATTTTTCAAACACATTCTGGGTACCTGGAATGCTGACATTTTCTGTTTAAGTTGCTCTAAGAATTCTTTTAAGGTTTGTACATACCTTTTCCTTAGTTTACACTCCTATGAAAGATTAGAACTTTGGTGCCTGTGCCTGGAGCCTGAGGATTAGCCAGGGAGCAGCTGCTGAGGGGTTGTGTGGTCCATGATTGAATGAGTGGGTTGGGTGTTTGTCCAGGTACACATGAGCTGAGAGGTCAGGCTGGAGGTGGGTATTCCCTGGTTCCTGCCTCCTAGGGCTGAAGAATGAGCACTGGCACCTAGCTGGTAAGGAAGTGATTGCAAAGCAAAGCAATCATATATACGCACATGTACTGCAGAATGAGAGTAAAGTACAGTGAGAATACACCTCAAAGGGTGAGATGGTCCCTTCCCAGAAATAAAGAGAGACACTGAAGTCTGAGCACACTCTGTCTTTTATATGCTCACTAGCTTGTTCCACCTTTCCCCTGGGAGGATTCACTATCATTTCTCACCCTTTGGGGTAATTGACAGCTTGGTGTTACATAACTAACTCTTTATTGTGCATACATCCTTTCCAAACTTTCCTGAAGAATACAAAGAACACAGGGGAGAAATACTCAAATGCTAATTTTATGGCAATAAGCCCCAGGTCTGTTTAGGCTCACTAGGGCACTCACAGGGTGTTCCCACTGTGAAACAGTCACTAGCTGCAATTTTGGTTCCTACCTACTATTCGGTTTCATTTTCCACCCTTAACCACTTCTTTGCCACCTGTTTATCTCCCCCAGACCTGACATCCCCCACTGAGAGATTAAGGACATAGGCCCATTTTCTGTAGCTGTTTCAAGCTGAACAGGGGCCCAGACCCCTGGAGCTCCGTGGTGCCCTGGGGAAGGCAACAGGTGGAAGGTCTTGGCAGGCAGGTCCAGTGGAGGGACAAGTTTGATGTGTTCTTTTCCAGGAATAGGATGGAATCCTCAGGCTAATATAAGCTGCGTAGGGAACTGTTGGAGTCTTAATCAGTAGGTTAAAAAGACATGGTCCTAACATTAGAACTAAAATTATTTTAATTATCGATTGCACAAAAAGGAAGTAACTAGGAGAGGGAAGGAAGGTAATCCTATATCTAATCCCAAATTGCTACTGAGGTCAGGGATAAATTTTGATTTATCCAGGTAGTGTAATCTAAGATTATCTGAGTTCTCTTCTCAGTTTCCCCTGAAGAATTTATGTGCAGGTAACAGGTGGTCTCCTTAGTCAGATAGACACTGCCTTTTCCTAGTAAGATGAAGCCTAAAGTTTGTTCCATGAAGCTTGTTGGACCCTGCCAAGATCTATAAATGTGTTTAAGAAGACAACTAGCTTCAGCACATTCTCTAATCCTATGCCAAGAATGTCCAGCCATGATAAATCTCAAAGGAACTGAGATTTAGTGCCTTTTTGGGAATGACACAGATTCACATTAAGGCCATGGGAAGATCTGGGCTGCGGGCATAAGGTGTCTAAAGTCCCTTTCAGAGTCTGGCTAGTTCTCTCAACTTTGCTGGGTGTCTGAGGCCCCCAAGGGCATGCACATGGTAATGTACTCCCGAGGCAGTCCTTAGCCTCTGCCTTTCTTTGGATCTAAAGGCCAAGCCATTATTACTCTGAAGACTCAGATGAAAACCAAAGTGAGGTATGATGTCCTGTAACAATATGTTACATACTCCTTTTGCCGTCCCTGTATGGGTTGGATAAGTGTTGTCCCTTCCTGAGAAAATGTCTACCAGTACCAATAGGCATTGATGTCCTCTGCACTGACTCCAGACTCCAGCTGCCCATCTTCCCAGGTACCTCCTTGCCTCTGCACCATAGGGCCACCCCTTGTGGATTGTCCTGAATACACAGGTAGCACAAAGCAGTTGCCCATTTGACCAACATATCTGATTCTTAGATAATTACCATTTTTCTTAGACTTGGTCCCTACATAGAAAGCCTGATGGAAACTAGAAGTCATCTTCCAAGATATACTGGGATGGAAGTCCCTTCCCCCATGCTCCCACTATCCCGTAGGAGGACAGGAGGGTCTCCTTTGCTCGGCCCACTCCTCCTGATTTTTAGAGTGCACAGGCGGTTTGTGCTCCAATGCTTCCTGGTCAGCCTTGTTATTTCCTTGTGTTACATCTCCCTTTTATTAGTGCCCTCGAGAGTGGATGAACAAGATCTCTGTTCAGTAAATACACTGCCTGTAAACACTTCTGGATTTCCTCTCCACATTGGATTGGAGATTCCCGGTTGACAGTTACCCCCTCCCCTTCCACATCTGGCCATGTGCATGGGGAATTATAAAGGCATGTTTACCATCATTGCATTTGTATTCTCCTTCCCTTGGCCATTTCTAATGCCTATCTGAGAACTATTAGCTCAGCTTTTTGAGCCAAGGTATTTAGCGATAAGGGGGACACCCCCTGAGAACCCGAGTATGGAAACTACCACACATCCAGTTCTAGTGTCCGTCAAACACCATACTGCCACCATCAGTGAACACATGTGCCCTGGATCTGATAAAGGGATGCCTTTTATATCCATCCTTCCTGATAACCTTGGTAGTATTGATTATTCACAACTATGATATAGAGATTTAAGCTCCCCTTGTTATGTAAGAATACGTGTGGCTGGATTTACAGCTGTCCAATTTCTAAGAGGAGTTGATATCTTTGTACGTGACAAAGAGAGAGAGTCAACTTGGCCCATTGTTGGTTAGCGAGGTGGCCTGAACCTTGAGAGTCCTGGAGACCAGCCTTGGTGCTTTCTCTACCGGGACAGCTGCAGCAGCCAATACTCTCAGACAGTGGAGCAGCTTTTGGCCACCAGTTCTGGATTTTTGGAAAAACACCCCATCGGCCATAGCCTCCCTCCTAACTCTCACACTAAAACTGCCGCGGCAACTTTCTTTTTCTTATCAACATAGAATATAAAGAGCTTGTCTAAATGAGGTATTCCTATGCCTGGCATACAGGTTGTGGCCTCTTTTAGGTCCTGAAAAACTCTTTCCTGTCCCTTCCTCCACATTAGAACTTCACTTTCATTCTCTTTTAATGCTCCATTTAAGCTTGCTATTTCTCCAAATCTAAGGATCCTGATTCTTCAATATCCAGCCATGCCCCCAAATTATCTTTGGTGTGTTTGTTTGTTTTGTTGTTTGTAGTTGGATATTCTAGGGAGCAAATGGCCAGTACCCTGCTCGAAGGACTGGACTCCTTTGTTGTCCTAGACTTTTAACAAATCCCCTCTGTTCTGCATGATCGAGCCCTTTCCCTAGAAACCCTAACACCTTCCTTCTCCAGGAGCTCCAGAGTTGTTTTGGTGTATCTAATAGAGCTCTTATAAGAAGAGCTACAAATAAGTAGGTCACTGCCATACTGGACTAGTGTGTTTGGAGGTTCCAACCTCAGCTCTGTGAGCAACTTCTGTAGTGCTCCCCAAACAGATGAGGGCAGTCCCAAGGAGGGAACAAGCCATGTGTCCCCCTCTGGGGCAGAAGTAGCAGCCACAGTCCCTCTGTCTTCACCTGATCCCTGCCCTAGTGTTTGAGGTTTGCCCACAGTCAAACAGGCATCCAGACTTTTACCTGTCCCCGTTAGCCAGTAATTTTCCACATAAGATTTGCAATATTGGAGATTATCCCTCAGATAAACAAAAGCCTGAACACAGGGAACCTCTGACCAATTTCCCTCCCTTCCATAAAGGAAGTCTAATTGTAGGACCGTGCTTGGGTGAAGGCTTCCATGCTTGGGCCGGATTCTCCATCTGGCAGCTGGCATTAGGGTCAAGCTATGTTGTAGAAAAACACTAGTTTCCTTCTGCCAAAACTGTTGAGTCCAAGGGTTTTCCACTTTTTTAACATACATCCCAGGGGGCAATTGGTTGGGACTGAGGTTTCTGTGACTCACAATTTATTTTCATGACAGAACACAGAGAGACAGGGGGCTTCCTGCCAGACCAGCCATCCCTTCTAAAAGGTCACTTGGCAGTAGCTTTGTGAGCCCCTACACCCACTGCTCTGTTGTTTGAAGAATAGGGCAGTTCTGTAAGGTCCTGCCCATACCTCCCGGCTGCCCACAGACCACTGTGCCATCCCTGACTGTGGGGCGCTGCAGTCCATCCAGTGCAACCAGTTGCCCTTGTCCCCATGCCCTGCGGCAGCCGTGGGGAGGTCCCTACCCTTGGCTGCCTATTATTCCCACATTCTCTCTCAGGAGGGACTCTCAGGACAGGAAGGCCCCAAATCAGGATCAGTGGGTATGAAGAGGGAGTAAGGAAAGGAATGCCCACCCTAAGCCAGAAACCATGGCAGCCTTGTTTTTTATTTTGTCATTTTCTTCCAAATCTATACTTTGAATCCACTCCCAAACAACTTCTGAATTAGACAGAATTCAGTGTATATATTCTCTCAACAAGGGCATGTTTCACGACTTTTTCACAACACATCCTACTCCTTGGTACACCCACCCCATTTACAGAACTACATGCATTGACCAAAATTTACATTCCTACTTCACTTACAAAATTTACATTCCTACTTCACCTACAAAATTTCAGTGAAGCAAGAAATTTTGAATTTTACATTATAAACATCTGTTTTACTTATATTTATCCAATTTATTGTTCTATGACCTATTCAAACCAGACATTTATACGAATAAGACTTCTAAAATTTAACACATGAGCATTTTTGCCAATAACTCTGAAGATCTAGTAGTTCTCCCCAAACCAATAATACCAAGGACTAGTCTACTTACCAAAATCCAAAAGCACAGATCCAATATATATGTTCCTCCAATTTTTAGCCATAAGCCAGACAGAAAGTAAGGATTTCTTTTTCTTTTATTTTCTTTTATTCCAGTTGTTCTTTCCCGGACCTAAGTCTGGGAAACAACAAACAGGAATGAGGTTTTCACCTTCTTCTTCCTTCCTCCAACAAAATTAGCAAAGCAAGAAAGGCCAAACCCTTCAGGAAAGGGAAAAGGAGAGAAGAGGAGAGGAGAGGAGAAGAGAGATATAACATAGTGAAACAAATGCTTCAACACACAGAGCACAGCTTTTCCAATTAGGGGGTAGGGAAGCTGGGAAGCACGACCAAATTGGGAAGCTGGGGATACACAGGGGATTATAATCTAATACGAGGAGAGAGGGGAGGGAAACAGAGATTCTGCAAGTGTAGGGATCAAACACAGTGCAAAAGGACACCACAAAGACACTGCAACAAACACACGAAGCAGACGCTCCTCAGTCCATCATCCTACCTTACTGAAGTTAATAAGAGGTTCCCCAAATCAAAAGAGGTCCCAGATTTTGGCACCAAATGATAAGTCTGGCTACATGTGGCTATTCTCTGGTTCTTGGCTCCCTGTAGCAAAGAATAAGCACTGGTGCCCAGCCGACGAGGGAGTGATCACGGATACAAGGCAATCTCACGTATACACACTTACTGCAGAACAGAAGTAAAGTACAGCAAGAATACATCTCAAAGGATGCAACAGCCCCTTCTCCCTGAGTGGAGAAAACTTTTACTACTCCATTCTGCTTTTTCCTGGAAAGATTGACTGCCCCTTCTCACCCAGTAGGGTAACTGACAGGTTGCAGTTACATAACAAACTCCTTATTACCCCCAAACCTTCCTGTAGAGTCCAGGGTTGACATGTTCAATGTTAATTGCATGGTAATGAACCCGAGGTCAGTTCAAAGTCACCAGGAGCTCCTCACTCTGGGTCCCCACAGGGAACAGTCCCTACCCTGCAGTTTTGGTTCCTAGCTACTGCTCAATTCCTCTCTCCACCCTTAGCTACTTCCTTGCCACATCCTTCCTCTCTGTCAGACCTGCCAAGGCCAGTCATGGTGTGTGACTGAGCCGGTGGGAGAGACAGAGTGTGAGTAGGCTCCTGACCTGAGGAGAAAGTCTACCATGTTTTAATTCTTTGGGGTTCAAAGTTCAGAAATCCATAAATCACGTAATATACATATATCTCCATTTAGAAAGTAGAGCCTGATTCCCCTCTGCTTCACTGTGTCCTTAATTTATTTACTCACTTCAAATCCATAGAATGTGGTAGAAATGATGGTGGGTGACTTTTAAGGTTAATAAATAAAATGCTTTGTACCTTTTTTTCTTGCCCATATTTTAGATCTGGTGAAGCCAGCCATCATGTTATAAGAAAACTCAAGCAGCTCTATGGAGACATCTTTGTGGCAAGGAACTGATTTCTCTCTTCTCCCCCCAAATCGGCAGAGATGCATTCTGGTAATAGTGTTAGGGCGAGCCTTCTTGCAAGTGAATCTTCCAGGCCCAGTCCAGATTTTAAAAGATGATGGCTGTGGCTGAAACCTCAACTACAACCTCAAGAAGGACGCAGAGACGCAACCACTGAGCTGGGCTGTTTCAGAATTTCTCGTTCAGAGAGAGGTAATACATGCTTATTGTTTGAACTAGCTAGATTGTGGAGTGATTCGTGACAAAGAAACAATAGCTGCTACTTATAAGAAGCTACAAAAAGTCTGAGAATTTTACTCTCAAACTGGCCCTTCAGGTTGTTATAAAGGTAGGGTGATGAAACAAATTTTATTTAAAAACTTGTTAGGTTGACTTTCAACTGTTAACATTTGGCATATTTAGACATATAGAATGACATGTCTATTTCTGCTTTTGTCTGCTCAGATGAGACTGGACCTCCCTACAGCCCTGGGGTGTCTGTGCCAAGCACCAAGACAGTCCTGTGAAGTGTCTTGCTTCAAATGCCACAAAGGAGCCTTGGTGTGTGAGGCCAGAAGCACTCAGTAAAGGCTTGAAACTGGGTATGTTGGTTTGTCCTTGTGAAAAATTATCGTGAACCCCTGCAGAATTGATTTCTGTAGTAGCAGCTGGGATGGGGAAAAAAAATGGCCCAGTGTCCCAGAGATAAGTTGGCTCGAACGGTTCTGCAGTGATGTCTAATGCAAAATCCTTCAGCAGCTCCCCACCACCCTCAGTATAAATGTGACTTTTAAGATCTCGGTCCTTTCACACTGTCCATCCTCATGGAATGGCACTGCTTCACCATGCTGTAGGCTCCTGCCATTGAACAACCTGAGATGCCACAGAGGCCACACTCATTGTTCCCTCTGTGCCTTTGAATATGCCCTCGTGTCTGTTGTGAACATTCTTCACCCTCCTTTCCTCTTAGGTACAACTCCTATCAATAAATCCTCTCAGAAGCCTCCGTGACCCATTCATCACTCTTTCTGGTGTCCCATTCATTCTTCCATAACACACTGCAGTTACTGCGCTATTATCACATTATAATGTAACCACACGGTTACTTACCCGTACTTATACTTAAAGAGACTGTAGTCTCTTGAAGGACAGAATTTGTGTCTCATTCCCTCTCGACTCCCCAGTGACAGACATAGCTCTTGATATATACCAGGTTCCAACCACATTTAGAATGTAAATGTCCAGTCAGTCTATGATATGATTCTGTACAAGGATTTGGATTATTAAAACCCCAGGGAAAAATACTTGAATTCCGTTTAGGGAAGAATAGTGTGCAAAAAGTAAAATACAACAAAAGCAGCAACAGACCAATGCCTGATTCATTTACAGTGGTGTTTTAAAAGAACATCTTTCAGAGGTATAGAGATACTATAAACTGTGATGTAGCAATTACTATCTTAACTACAACACATTGTGTAAATCAATGGTGGCATTAAATCCTGTCTAAGTGACCAGAACATGAGCTAAAGCTCCCTTTGTAGAACATATTTCTCTTTAGTTGATTTCACTCCCTTGAGGCTTGTGGCTTGTGAATAGAAGCTTTTAATGACAGAAAAATCAGGAATCATTTTATCTCAGACTTGCAAAAATGATCTCCCCAGGAAAACCTATAGTCTAGAAGTAAATACCTAGTGGCTTACAAACATATCTGCAATGGAAAACAAGAAATTCTTTGGGTGGTAATCCAATAGAACAGAGTTAGCTTTTTAATCCTCATTATAAATAGTTTTAAATAGCTCAGAGTAATAAGACTGTGAATCCTAATCCTGGTTTTATGATTCCTGAGATGTCTAAAAAATTTCAAATTTTTAAAACAAATATGTGTAATTCACTGAGTTTTCTTAATAAGCTCTGTAAGTCGGTTATTCTCAGAGAAGGAGATGAACTAATAAACAAAGATAGAGCTCAATTTCAAAACATTTAGGAACTATTAATATGAAAAATAATCTTTCTTCTCTTGGCCCAAAGAGATTGAGTTAAATATTGAAATCCAAAGAGTTATCATATCCAGTAACCAAATAATTACCTTTGTAAAGAAGACATTCCATATAAATTCAACAACGCTAAATTTATGGATACGATGAAATCCAGGATTCTATTCCCTTTATTTTCAAATGGCATTTCCAGTGAACACATCATTTGATGTTTTCAGTCTCGAGAGGAAACCAGGTGATACCAAGTGCTACTTTTGTTGAGTTCCGTCAATGCTGGGGACTGTGAAGCACATGGAAACTGTCCTTTTTGTAATTCTAAATCTATTTAAGATTGAAATACAGGTGTCTGAGTTATCATCACCACCACATATCCAGTCTCCCTGTTATCCAATTTACGTGCCTTTGATTCCATCTTTCATATTTTAATCACTTATGTCTTCTGTAACTACATACACACGTTGGTAATCGCCATGTCCTTCACCTTCTTGCTTTCCAGTCTTCACATGATATTTTTGTTTATGGTTTTGTATTATCTTTTTTGTTTTTGTGAAAAACAAATGAAATTATTAAGTGAGTCAAATGTATTTAATCTATTGCATCTATATGTGTTCTCATTTATTTAAATTTAATAGTAACTCATTTCAAAGAAATTTCAGTGGAAAATAGTTTTCGATTATTTTAACAGTAAGTGGAGCAATGAAGAATTCCAGGTATAATGACATCTATGGATATTCAGTTGCAGTAAAAACATTGGAATATTGTGTTAGTATTCACGTTGTGGAAAAATTTAAGCTTATGTTCTCAGAAAACCACAGAAATTAATAGGGAAGTGGAATACAGTGATGTGTCTAATTTGGTTTCTGTAGTTTCCATATCTCATTTATTATATGAATGTTTTAAATCTGTCAGTTATTCAAAGTCAGGAATCCTTAGATGATGCTTTAATGAATCTTGTATCCTAGGAAGGGAAAGGAGGACATTTCCAAATGCCAGCACAAACAGCCATAAATCCTGTCATTGTCTGTAGTGGGGCAAATCACGTTCTTTTATGCTCTCAGCATTCCACCAGTAAATAATCAGTGCAAGTCACTCTGTCCCTGGGATACAACTATAAGTCTGCTACAAAATGACAAACTTCTTTATGGATAGATAGATAAACATATATTCTCTAAGGGATAAGTATTCCTCTTTTCCTAGTAATATCACCGTAGTCCAGTAACAGAGTCCTAATCTGAGTTCTGGTAACTGGTAAACCTGCTATCAGAAATGACATTTTAATGCATAAGATACCATGGAGGCTAGCCAGTTCCCTTCTAAGATGCACCTGTCTTCATATAGTGATTAAAAGGCCATGAAGGCTGTGTTAAACAGTTTGATGAAAATATTTCAGATTGTATATAAAGTCAGCACACTGTGCCCTATGACTGCACTAATGTACACAATAATGATTTAATAAAAAAATAAAAGACATTAGAGAGAAACAAAAAATCATTCTCAAAAAAAAAGATACCATGGAAGTTTTCTGTTAGCTGAAGCTGGTGCGATTAATTTGTGATTGTTTCAGTTGTCTTGCCCTAAATGCACACATTTAACTGGAGTATCAGTGTAGTAAGGAGCAGGGAAACTGTAGCTTCTCAGAAATCTCTGTTGTATTCAGATGGCTGGTGTGGCTTCATTAGGAAAACGAAGAAAACCGGGCGACTTCCCAGGACAGATTCTGCCTCTTTTGAGGTGAGCCGACTGCCCTCCTTTTTCCTGCCAGTTCACTGCACTGGTGAAGTCTATTTTGTGTGATGCAGCACAACTCCCTTCTAAGATGACAGGGTGGAAAATTGCTAGGGGACTTGGACAGCAAAAACCCTCCAGACCTCTCCAAATGTCCAATACAAACACAAATCAGTGAACCGAGACGGAATAGGCAGGAGTCTGAAGCACCAACGCACCATTGTGGGTTTCATGGTGGGGTCTCATGAAGACAACAATATTATAGTGACTAATTCAAAAATTTGCCTGATTTACTTTTTAACAAATATAATAGAAAAACTTAGATAACATTTTTAAGCACAGTTAATTTTGGAAGGTACACACAGGCTTTTGCTGGATTTCCCTTTGTTTAGAAAGTATTAGTTTTGTTAACATTTTTTTTTCTTTTCAGGAGATGATTCCAAGGAAAAACTAGATAAAATAAGTAGTAATTGTCAATGGAGGTGGGATTATTTTGCCTAGTGTAAATGTCCAGGGCCTGTGTCACCCACTTCTTCCCATCTCATCAACTTCCAACATCTGAAATATATGTATGGCAGAGAAGTTCCTGTTCACACGTAACGTACATTTATATCCTTTCGTCAATTTCTGGTCTAGTTAAATTTCTTCCTCAAATGTTTTATTATCTTTTTCATTTTGTTATTACCTTAGAATTCTAGGATCTTTATATTATAAATATTATACCTCGTTTAGTCTTATACCAGGGAAAACCGAAACTCAAAAAGGAAGGTGATTTCAAGATCACGTATCTGGTGGTGGAAAATCTGGAACTAGATCTCAAGTTTCTCAGTTTCCAACAGTAGAAAAACAACGTAATGATGAGGAGTCTGAATATCTTTGCTCTGGACTCAGATCCGTCTCTTCAAGTCTCTGCATTTATAAAATAATGGTATAGCAGCTATTTTGCTTACTCACAAAAAATACATAGAAAGTGACAGGTGATGATCTATGTGCCAGTATCGAGTACAGGTAAATACTTGTGGTGAGGTGCTGCCAAAATTTCAGAACAACAGGAGAGAATCTGAGATTGTCGGGAGAGTCTTGCCAGCTTTCCTCCAGCCTGTCTCATTGAGTTGAAATTCTTCGGGGAATTTTCTCTGGTAGAAAGTCTGGTGATCTGAATTAGAAACTGAATTTTGCAAGCAGAATGAATCAAAGTAGCTCGATTCCTCATAAGTGAAGTAGCAAGCATTCTTGGTCGACAGTGGCAAAGTTAAACTTTTGTTAGTTTCGCATGGGAACCATCACTATCCTCTAATTTGGAACTCCTACCTTACTACAACTGCCGTATTCTCCCCCTGTAGGCAAAACCACACAGAAAATGAAATCACAATCCAAGTGTTTCCCAGTGGTTATGGAGCCAGAGCTAAGGAGTCAGTTAAATGATTCAAACTGTGAGAGATGAAGAGCCCTGTGCCTTTATTTTTGTGAAATGTCAAACAATAGTGTAACATTTTAAGGAGTTACTATGTGTCACAACTGTACTAAGTTTTTTTTTTTTTTTCAAGACAGAGTCTTAATTTGTTACCCTGGGTAGAGTGCAGTGGTGTCACAGCTGGAAGCAACCTTAAACTTTTGGGCTCATTCTATCCTCCTGCGTCAGCCTCCCCAGTAGCTGTAACTTATAGGCTCCCTCCACACATTGAGCTAGTTTTTAGAAATGGGGCTCAACTCTTTCTCAGTCTGGTCTGAAACTCATGAGCTGAAGCAATCCACTTGCCTCCACCTCCCACACTGCAAGGATAACATGCCTGAGCCACTGCACCTGGCTAAGTATTTTTTAAGAATTATCTCATGGGCGGTACCTGTGGCTCAAAGGAGTAGGACGCAGGCCCCATATACTGAAGGTGGTGGGTTCAAACCCGGTCCCAGCCAAAAACTGCCAAAAAACAAAGAAAGAATTATCTCATGAAATATTTATAGGCATCCTAGACACAGATTACCTTTCTTGTGCCTATTTGGCAGAAATGGAAGATGCTGGGCTCACTGGCTGCCTGTCACTTCTCCATTTGCACCTCCCAGGCACCGCCTGCCACTCTGCACACCTGCTTCAGCAGCTCAGCGAGCGCTCACTCACTGCTAGGCCTCTTGCCTGCTTTTTTCTCCGCCTGGATGCTTTCTCTGAGACATCCTCTTAGCTAACACCTATTCTTTTCGTCAGATTCAGCTCCAAAGCCATTCACAGAGATATTCCTAACTTGAATCTAAGATTTCTAATCAAAAGCCATCTAATATTTTATATACCCCCAACCTGCTTTCTTTTCATTCATGTACATAGCAAACAGAAATTACATAATTAACTTATACGTCATTTTATCATGGCTTTCCCCTACTCTAAAGTAAGCTCCATGAGGATCTTTATCTGTTTTGCACCCGATCGTGCCAACAGATTCCCGACCTGTCTCTGCAAATGTTCAGCACATGTTTACTGAGTTGTTGAGTAAAGCCCCTGTGCAAAGGGGCAGGAAACCATCTGCTGGAGTGAGGAAACCATCTAGAACCTTCACACAGCATCTTCGCCCTCTGTAAGGGAGTAGGAAAGGGCCAGTAAAATGAAATTGTGGCTGTGACCCGCCTTACGCGATGAACTTTCCATTACTGACTAATGTGCCGCCCAGTTAATGTATTTTTTTCTCTAACATGTTCTGTCTTCTCTTGCAATCTGAGAAATAGCCTTTCAGAGTACTGTTTTACGGGAAGTTCTATGATGAGAAGATAAGCGAAGGAAAACAAAGGACACTTAAAGTGAAACCATTTTCAAAGGAAGCCGATTCTCATATGAAATTGGGAAAAACTTGGATTCTTAACATGTTGAAATTGACAATACATTTATTTCATTTTATATTTAACAAAATGACTCGTAATTGACACTATGTTCTTTTTAAAGAATCAATAGAGAATTGACATTTTCCATAAAAATAGTGATGGTGTGATATAATAGAATGCTTTACTTTATTTGGACTTTCTCCGTATATTCATTTTTATTAAACTTTGTGAGTTTAATTGATTTTCCTAAGATTTTTAATGTCTTAAACTTATTTGGAATGTTTGGGTTGTCATCTCTGTAGACTTTTTCCAGTTTTACCTTTTAACTCATGTAACTTCTAAATTCTCATTTCTGATATCATGATCAAACTTTTCATGAAATCCTTCATTTTATTTTTATTGTACTATTCTATAATAACAGTTGTTATTGATCAGAATTGGCCATTGGATGACAAAGGTCTACGTGAGACAGATAATATAAAAACAGGGAGGAAGGCATGTTTTAAGTATACTGTATTAAAAAAAAATACATGTGTTAAGATTTCAACTTTCCTATGCAATGTCAAAGCTGTAGGTAATAAGTTGATCAGTTTTCTAAAAATATAATTCCCCTCATGATTCTGATTCTTCTGAAGTTTTTAAAGGGCAACTCATTCTTACTCTTATTCAAACAAAGAATTGTTATCATGTATGGTACTGCTATTATGTGCCAGGTGTATAGTAGAAGGTATGTACACATATTACCCTCCACAATGCCTTAGTAATCCGAAAACTGAATCTCAATGCTCAGCTACCAAATAGTAGACATTCTTTCAACTTCCTCCAAACTGCCAGCTCTTCTAATACAAGGTCAAGGTTTTGAATAGATGAAGCTGCTGATTATTTTTAAGAGCTTCATAAAAGAAGGCTGGTACACTTAACCATTTTTTTATTAGCTTGCCAAAAGTTCCCTTTTAGAGATTCATTCCTTTCAATTATGATTGCAAAATTTTAGCTGGCCTGTGGCTTTATGCAGAAGACTAGTTATTAAATCCAAATATAATGAAAATAGCAATAAGTTTGGCCCTTGAAAAACCTGCGGTGGAGTCCAACTAATTTAACCTCTCTCAGAATCAGTTTCCTTTTCCCTAATCAAAGTATAAGAGCTTCATGGTCAGACTCTCAATGTGCATAAAACTGGCAAGGAAAGCCATATATAAATCATTGTGCTGTAACTCCAGACAAAGTATCTTAACCTGCAAAAGGAAATCTTCTTGAAAATAAAGTCCCTCAGCTGCTCTATCTGGTAAAGATTATCTGGTCCTTGTTTGGCAATTGGAAGAAGATTAAAAGAATATCAATAAGAACTTGAAGTATTCAGGGTATTTTAGCTACAAGTGAAATAAACTCAAATGGGTTTTAAAAAATAAGAGAATTTTCTCTGGTTATGACTTCCAATATCATGTTGAACAGCAGTGGTGATAGTGGGCACCCTGTCTTATTCAGTATTATGTAACTATGGATTTGACATGTACCGCTTTTATAATTTGAAGGTTTGTTTCTTCTACGTCTAGTTTGTTAAGGCTTTTACCATGAAAGCACGCTGGATTTTATAGGATACTCTTTTGCAATTCTGTTTATGTGGTGAATTATGTTGATTGATTTGGGGTATGTGAAACCGTCCTTGGATTACTGTAATCAATTCCACTTGACCATGATGTATTATCTTTTTCATATGCTGTTGTGTTCATTTTGCTAGTATTTTGTTGAAGTTGTTTGCATCTATGTTCATAAGGTATATTGGTCTATCACTTCCTTTATTTATCGTGTCCTTCTTGGCTTTGGTTTTGGGGTAATATTGGCTTCATACAATGAGTTAGGGGGAGTCAGTCCTCTGGCTGCTAGGCAATGCTTCCCGTAGGATAATATTAGCTTTTTGCTGGTCTGGTAGAAGCTGGCTGTGAATCCATCTGTTCGGGGGCTTTTTATTGTAGGAAGATTTTTTATTTACTGCTTCCATCTCTCTGCTCATTATTGATCTCTTCAGGATTCCTATTTCTTCCTGATTCAGGCTTGGGAGGTTGTGTGTTCCCAAGAATTAATCCATTTCCTCTAGGTTTTTGAGTTTTTGTTAATGGAGGTTTTCACGATATTCGTGTATGATATTTTGCATTTCCGTAGTATAAATTATAATGTCTCTTTTGTCATTTCTGATTAAGTTTATTTGAGTCCTTTCTATTTCTGGTTAATCAGACCAATGATCTATCAATTTTGTTTACCTTTTCAAAGAACTAACTCCTTGTTTCATTGATCCTTTGTATTGTTTTTTGGTTTCCATTCTATTTAGTTCTGTCTGAACTTTGTTATTTCTCTTTTTGTGCTGCCTTTGGGTTTGGTTTGTTCTTTTTCTAGTTCCTTGATGTGATGTTAAGTTATTAATTTCTGATCTTTCTGTCTTTTTGATATAGGTGCCTAACTCAATGAACTTTCCCTTTATGTCTGCTCTTCTGGTGTCCTGTGAGTTTTGAAAGCTGTGTCACCTTTGTCATTAGGTTTCAGGAATCTTTTGATTTCCATCTTAATTTCATCACAGACCCACAGATCATTTAGCATCAGAGTATTTAGTTTCCATGAGTTGGAATAGATTTAATCCTTCTTGTTTTTACAATTGATTTCTACATTTATTCCTCTGTAGTCTGAGAAGATACATGGTGTAATTTCTATATTTTTTAAATTTTCTGAGTCTTGATTTGTGGGCTCCGGAGAAGAATATATATTCAGTATTTGGAGGGTAGAATCTTCTGTAAGTGTTTGCTAGGTGCATTTGAGTCTGGTTAAGTCCAGTGTTTTTCTGTTCATTTTCGGCTTCAGTGATCTGTCTAGTTGTGTCAGTGGGGTGTTGAAGCCCTTGACTATTAAGATCTTGCTGTTTACTTCTTTTCTTAGTTCTAGAACAACATGCTTTATGAAACTGGGAAGGCTTGTGTTAGGTGCATAAGTATTTAAAGAACAGTTCCATCATTTTGCTGAATTGTTTCCTTTACTAGTATATGGTGACTATTTTTGTCTTTTTATACCATTGTTGATTTAAAGCGTATTTTACCTGATATGACCATGGCTATACCTGCTTGCTTTTGGATTCTGTTTGCATGGAGTATATTTTCCTTTCCATTACCTTGAATCTGTGTGAGTCCTTGCAGTCTATGTATGTTTCTTGGAGATAGCAAATATGTGGTTGTATTTTTGTATCCATTTAGCAAGTGTGTGTCTTTTAAATGTGGAATTCAGACTGTATTGAGTTTTAGTGTTGATATGTGGAACAGTTTTCTGTTCAGTATGTGGGGGGGAGGCATCTAAATTGGGAAATAAGAGGCATCTAAATTGGGAAATAAGAGGTCAAACTATCCCTGTTTGCTGATGATATGGTCTTGTATCTAGACAACTTTAAAGACGTCACCAAATGACTCTTGAAGTGGATAAATTTAGCAAAGAGCAAGGTTGTAAAATTGATGTACACAGCATCTCTATCTACTAATAGCAGTCAAGTGGAGAGTCAAGTCAAGGACTCAAAATGATTCACAATAGCTACAAAGAAAATAAAATACATAGAAATATAATTAACACATGAGGTTAAAGGCTGCCAGGAGAAATACACAATACTGATTTAAAGAATCACATATTACACAAACAAATGGAAAAGCATCCACTTCACATGGATTGGTGGAATCAATATAAAGTGTCCAGACTGCCCAATGTAACATACACATTTAATAAAATCCACCTAAAAATACCATTTTCATGTTTTACCAATGTAGCCAAGTTAAGTCTATGCTTTATTTATAAAAAAAGCAATCTTAAGTGAAAAGAACAAATATGGAGGCATCACATTACCTGACTTCAAATTATACTAAAAGGCCTTTGTAACAAAAAGCAGCATGGTATTGGAATAAAAATAAATACAGAGACCAATGGAATAGAATAGAGAACACAGAAATAAAACCATCTTCCTACAATAAACTGATCTTCAATAAATCAGATGACAATATACATTGGGGAAACCTATTCAACAAATGGTTCTGGGGAAACATGCAGAATCCTTATCTCTTGCTGAATACAATTTGATTCAGGCTACATTAAAAACATAAATGTATGATACAAAACCATACAAATTCTAGAAGAAGATGTAGGAAAAACTTTTCGACATGGGTCTATGCAATGAATCTATGGTTAAGATCTCATAGGCAAATATAACAACAAAATAAAGTACTGGACCTCATTTAGATTAAAAATCTCTGTACAACAAAGGAATAATCAATAGAATGAATAGACAACCTGCAGAATGGGAAAAATATTAACAAACTGTACACGTGACTAAGGACTTATTTCTAGAATCTACAAATAACTCAAGCAAATAAGCAAGAAAATAAACAACCTCGTTAAACAGTGGGCAAATGACAGGAAGAGAAGTTTGTCAAAAGCAGATAGACAAATTGATAAGAAACATATGAAAAAATGCTCAACATCACTGATCGGTAGGGAAATGCAAACTAAAATTACAATGAGATACCACCTTATTCCTATCAGAATGGACATTATTCAAAAATCAACAAACAATAGATGCTGTCATTGATTGGAGAAACAAAACCTTTATACACTGTTAGTGAGATTGTAAAGCAGCGTGAACTTTATGGTGAAGAGTATGGAGATTTCTCAGAGAAATAAATATAGACCTACCATTGGATCCAGCAATCCTACACAAAAGAAATGAAGTCCTATTATCCAACAGAAACTTTCATTCAAATCTTTATTTTTCTACAACTCACAATTGCAAAGAAGTGTAATCAACCTAAGTGTCCTTGGGTGTGTATACATACATACTTATGCACACACATACACATGTATCATGGAGTAATTCAGCAAGACTAAAGTAACTTCATCCACAGCAGTGTGGAGTGACCTGAACTCCATTATCCTAAGCAAAATATTTCAAGAATGGAAAACCGAATACCATACATTCACTCATTAAGAGGGAGTTAATAGAGGGGTGGTAACTGGCACAGAGAAATGTGAGTGATAGAAAAGACAAGACAGGACAGGCCTGGGATACAATGATCACTATTCAGGTGACGGGCACGTCAGAAACCCTGACGTAAGCATTATAAATTATATCTATGGAACAAAAACGTGTAATTCCCCAAATTGATATTTTGAAATAAAAATAATATATATATTTTAACTTAAAGGAAAAGGGAGTTTTTATGCTATCTACAAGAAGCAGGATGGAATTACTATCTCACATGGCCTCTGCCTCACATTGATAGTGGGGTCTAACCTCTTTTCTTTTAGGCCTCAAGTTGGTCACAGGAATTCTAGGAATCACATTTACTCATACCCAGCAGGCCGCTATATTCTTTCTTGCCTTAGGGCCTTTGTACCTTTGTACTATTGCTAATGTGAGAGTCATCTCTCCCCTGTGGCTTTGTCTTCCACTATAGTAGAGACTCTGTTCAAAACCCACTGTGCTAAAAATTTCATTTTTATTTTGCCCACATGGATACTTTTTTACACACCCATGATAACTCAGAGATTTATTCAGTTTTAAAATAAATATGCAATTTGGTAGAGTTATTGTTTTCTTAAAATCATGTTCTTAATATGGGAGACATACTTTATTATTCTGTTTAAAAGGCTAGTAATTTTAATGATTACCTTTAAAGGAATGTTATTAATATTTGATTTCTTTTATAATCATAGTTGTTTTCCATTAAATATTTAAAATGCATTTACAAATTTGATGCACTGAATTTGCTTCTCAAGCACTATGTTTGTTTACCTTAAATAACAAGCATTCCAAAAGTAGTTAAGTGGTATTTTTATAAATATATTGAGGTTTATGTTGTAAATACATCAACCAATTGACTTGTCCCTATAATAGGACAATTCTCTTTAACATTACTTGAACTACCAAGTACTTGTAATATAGTGTTATCAGATAGGCATAGATTTCTTAAAATAAAATATTAGTATAATGGATTTTACTTTATTGTTCTGTTCCCAAACTTAATTATAAATCGAGAGTTGAAGATAGTTATGCATTAAGAAAACAATTATGTCATATTGTATAATCTTTAGGAGTACAATTCCAAGTGACTTTAAAAAAATTAAATTTAAAAGTATTATGGGGTCACAGATGCTTTTGGTTACAAGGATCACTTTTGTAATGGCTGAGTCGTGGTTAAAAATGTACCCATCACCCAGATGTTCACTGTACCCGTTAGTTTGGTTTTTGTCCATCTCCTTCTCCCCTCTGTTCCCTGTTTGGTTTCCAGTAAGTTTTGCTTCTCTCTAAGCACACGTATCCTTTTCAGTTAGTTCCAATTTATTAGTGAGTATATGGGTTGTTTGCTTTTCTATGCTTTAGGTTCTTCCCTTAATATAATGGTTTTCAGTTCTATCCAAATTGCTGCAAAAAGCATTATGTCCTCCTCCTCCTCGTGGGTGGGTTGTATTCTGTAGTGTACAAATTTCCCATTTTGTTAATCCGTTCATCAGTTAGCATTACGTCCGACTCCTCATGGCTGGGTCATATTCTGTAATGTACCTATTTCACATTGTGGTAACCCACTCACAGGTTGATGGGCACTTGTGTTGATCCCACATCTTCTCACTGTGAATTGAGCTGCAATAAACATTCTAGTGCAGGTGTCTTTTTGATAAAATGACTTCTTGTCTTTTGGGTTAGGGTGTCAGATGTGTATCCAATGACTTTTGATAAACTAATGTATTGGCAGAAGGAATTCCACTGCCATGACTCGCTTAGATCGACCTGTATTTCGGGTCTTCAGATGACTTCATTTCCACATTGTCACGGGTTCCAAGAAGGGTCCTTAAACAAAATCATGGTTTTATAGGTAAATAACTGGAAATGGTCTACTTAAATAATTCTAATATCTGCAGTTAGAGGAGGAGAAAAATGAAGCAGTGATTCTTTTAGAGCCACAAAACAATAATACACATGAATGAATTAGAGAGAAATGTTTTTATGTCTAGGAAGTTTGAAATATAAATGGCAGCCTCATAGAAGAAATTATATAACTATTTGATCTTACCATGCCTTCTGTACTAAAGAATGTAGTTAAGATGCCTTTTAGCCTAATCTCATAGATCATATCTTGGAGAGAAAAAAGATTAAAATCTGAATTATTTTTTATTCAATATATAGAAGTAAAACACTCTTATTTGATGTCTTGGTTCTTGTGTTAGATTCTTTTCCTAGATAAACAATGATAAAGAATATAATTTTCTATTGACAACTCTTCTTTAATGGAATCTTTAATAGCTTAAATGGTATTAAATTATAATGTATCAAACATTCCATTGTACTTGCAAAGATGTTACTAATTCCATAGTGAATAAAATGTTGCTAAGTAACATAACTAATCCAGCGGGTAATGGAGAGCATGAACTGCCTCAAAATTCTCTGCTAAAATTAGGTGAAAAATACATTATCCAACACAATATCCAAATGACACTGGACTTCCCAGCAGTTGTTTGAAGTAGCTTGCCTAGTTTTACCTGATTCTTGCTTTACCCAAAAGCACCAGAATGTGTAGGTCTTCTCAGTTATAAGTCAAATCATCTATTCTTCCCACATAGTTATTAATTCTCAGGATTAATAACTTCAATAGAGTTATTATCCCTTAATTATGCAATTAGAGAGGTGCTATGTAGTTCTGACTGGAGACAAACAAGAAGGGGGAATTGAAGGAAATGGCTTTGAATACTTGAGAAACATGGTCTGTGACAATAGTTGAAAAGACAAATGGAAAAACACACCATGCTCATGGCTGGGAAGAATCAACATTGTTAAAATGTCTATACTACCCAAAGCAATATATAATTTTAATGCAATTTCTATTAAAGCTTCATTGTCATATTTTAAAGATCTTGAAAAAATGATACTTTGTTTTATATGGAATCAGAAAAAACCTCAAATAGGCAAGACATTACTTAGAAATGAAAACAAAGCAGGAGGAATCACACTACCAGACCTGAGACTGTACTATAAATCAATAGTGATCAAAACAGCATGGTACTGGCACAAAAACAGAGAGGTAGATGTTTGGAACAGAATAGAGAACCAAGAGATAAATCCAGCTACTTACCGCTATTTGATCTTTGACAAGCCAATTAAAAACATTCAGTGGGGAAAAGATTCCCTATTTAATAAATGGTGCTGGGTGAACTGGCTGGCAATGTGTAGAAGACTGAAACTGGACCCATACCTTTCACCATTAACTCAAGATAGAATCTCACTGGATTAAAGACCTAAACTTAAGACATGAAACTATAAAAATACCTGAAGAAAGTGCAGGGAAAACTCATGAAAGAACTAGCTTGGGTGAATATTTTATGAGGAGGACTCCCTAGGCAATTGAAGCAGTATCAAAAATACACTACTGGGACTTGGTCAAACTAAAAAGCTTCCACACAGCCAAGAACAGAGTAAGTATAGCAAGCAGACAGCCCTCAGAATGGGAGAAAATATTTGTAGGTTTTACCTCTGACAAAGGCTTCATAACCAGAATCCACAGAGAACTCAAACGTATTAGCAAGAAAAGAACAAGCGATCTCAGAGTGGGCAAAGGACTTGAGGAGAAACTTCTCTAAAGAGGACAGGTGCAGGGCCTACAAACACATGAAAAAATGCTCAGCATCCTTAAACATCAGAGAAATGCAAATCAAAACTACTTTGAGATATCATCTAACTCCAGTAACATTATCCCACATCACAAATCCCCAAAACAGAGATGATGGCATGGATGTGGAGAAAAGGGAACATTTCTACATTGCTGGTGGGAATGCACACTAATACATTCCTTTTGGAAGGATGTTTGGAGAATACTTACAGCTCTAAAAATAGACCTGCCATTCGATCCTATAATTCCTTTACTAGGTATATACCCAGAAGACCAAAAATCACATTATAACAAAGACATCTGTACTAGAATGTTTATTGCAGCCCAATTCATAATTGCTAAGTCATGGAAGAAGCCCAAGTGCCCATCGACCCACGAATGGATTAATAAATTGTGGTACATGTATACCATGGAATACTATGTAGCCTTAAAGAAAGATGGAGACTTTACCTCTTTCATGTTT
>CAUYON010007632.1:0-11842 GCA_963573935.1 Arctocebus calabarensis
GGTGTCCATCATCATTAGCATGCCTAGGTTTAATAACCAGAATCCACAAAGAACTCAAACGTACTTGCAAGAAAAGAACAAGTGATCCCATCTCAGGGTGGGCAAGGGACTTCAAGAGAAACTTCTCTGAAGAAGACAGGCGCTGGGCCTACAGACATATGAAAAAATGTTCATCATCCCTAATCATCAGAGAAAAGCAAATCAAAACTACTTTGAGATATCACCTAACTCCAGTGAGATTAGCCCACATCACAAAATCCCCAAACCAGAGATGTTGGCGTGGATGTGGAGAAAAGGAAACACTTCTACACTGCTGGTGGGAATGCAAACTAATATGTTTCTTTTGAAAAGATGTTTGGAGATCACTTAGGGATCTAAAAATAGACCTGCCATTCGATCCCACAATTCCTCTACTAGGTATATATCCAGAAGATCAAAAATCACATTATAACAAAGATATTTATACCAGATATTTATCGCAGCTCAATTCATAATTGCTAAGTCATGGAAGAATCCCAAGTGCCCGCGTCTCTGCCATTCACCAGGGATACAACCTCGAGAAAGTCACTTCATCTCTCTTTTCTACAGTTTCTTCATTTTCAAAATGGTGACTAAAATCCTTCTTACAGGGTGTAGTGAGGAAAAAGTATATTAAAATGGGAGAAATGGCTTTATAAAACTTAAAAGATACACAAAAGTAAAATGTTAGTTTTACATTAGAATAACAAGATAATGTGTTTAAAGTTTTATCTAAGACTAAAGATGCTCTAGAGTCTTTACACCTAGAAGTTTGATCACATTAAAAACATGGGAGTCTTATAATTCACAGGAATCTTGGAGATCAGATTTTAGCTTAATGTCCTCATTTACAATTGATGACCAGTGCTACTTCATGCATTAATTACTTAGTGGTACTTAGTCCAAATGTATAAGCTGTTTTTGTGTTTGTGCTAGAGTTCCTTTGCTCAAATTAAAAAAAAAATCATTATTAAGGTATTATGTATATTACTCTATTTCACTTTGATAAGTTATAAAAAATAGTTGTTAATACCCTATAATAAATGTGGAGCCTAGACCTGAGAAGTGTTCTACCTTAAGGTTTCCATGCCTCATATTCAGGACAGAACTAGGAACACACACACACTAGTGCCACATATACTTTTTTTTTTTAAGACAGTGTGTCACTATATTGCTTTCGGTAGAGTGCTTTGGTGTCATACCTCACAGCAACCTCAAACTCCTGGACTCAAGTGATTCTCTTGCCTCAGCTTCTCGACTAGCTGGGATTATAGGTGCCCACCACAATGCCAGCTTATTTTTAGAAATTGGGGTCTCACACTTGCTCAGGATGGTCTTGAACTCCTGAGCTCAAGCAGTCTGCTTACCTTGGTCTCCCCAAGTGCTAGGATTACAGCATTGTAAGCCACCATGCCTGGCCTCACATGTCCTCTTTAATATGCCTTTAAATGTGCTTCTGAAGCTAACTTCAGAATGTCATCAGCATACTATTTTAATTTGAATCTAAGTTTAGAAAGTTAGTAGTTTTCAGATTTTTAAATTCTCTCTCCTATAGAATATTCTTCATCTACTAGCACCTTTTTGCATCCTCCACCTTTTCTCTGCCCCTAATCCAACCACTACATTATTTTGTCTCACGTGTGATATGCTGGGTTCCCCAGGATACTCTATTCACTTTGACAATCACGAAGGTGTGCCTGAGGCACTAACATCTCCAGAAATGCTGCTGCCGTTGACACTGCTTTTGGAAGATACGCTACCCAGCAACTAATTTTTCAATCTATGGTTTTACATTGTTTTCTACTGATGATTTGCATCAGCCCTGTGAGAAATAGACTTCTGTTGTTTAAGCTCCCCGGTCTATGGAGTTTTGTAATGGCAGCCTGAGCTGACTGACACATGAGTTCAGATATTCAAATATTTCTCTTGCTTGAATTAGTGATTGTGGTGAGAGAATTTCTGCGTGTGGACATGTGGAATCTGACAGTTGCTGCTTTTGTTAGCCTCTGGATTGCATCCTGCCAGATCACCTGCATAAAAATGAATGCTTCTTCTTTTTTTCCCATTAAAAGTTGGCTGGCTTTATTGTTTTTCTTTAGTTGTTCCAACTAGTTGGCACGGTTGGTTCTATTAACT
The DNA here is from genome assembly GCA_963573935.1 of Arctocebus calabarensis. Taxonomy (NCBI): domain Eukaryota; kingdom Metazoa; phylum Chordata; class Mammalia; order Primates; family Lorisidae; genus Arctocebus; species Arctocebus calabarensis. The sequence goes on from CAUYON010007632.1 coordinate 2,155, forward strand.
TGTTGAGAAACACAGATGCCGTGTCCTGGTAGACAGAAACAACTGAGTCTCTCAGCTCTTTTCATTTGTTCTTTTCCTCCCCTGCTAAATCGATGAAGCATGGTTGCCATTTCATTGTTTTGCTGAGGTTTATTTCATAGCTCTGCACTTTTTGTTCATTAGACAAACATAGAGCTGATGATAAATAGTCATTGGGAAAATAACATGTTAGACAAAAATGCAACAATGTGTTTCACCGAAAATGGCATGTCACAGATGCTTTGTGTCCAGAGTTGAGCAATTTAAAGATCCTTTGTGTGCAGAGAAAAAGCATCTGTTAAAAAAGCCATGGGAAAGCCCCATTTCAGCCTGTTTTATAGATGTTTAACACTGGGCAGAATGATTAAATGTGTGTTTGGCTATAGTCCCAATGCCCTTCTCGTACAATCCCACAAGGCCCCATACTACACTTCTCTGATAGTACTTACACTAAATTGTCTCTTTACCTGGCTGTGCCCTCTCTGGAATGAAATCTCCTTGAAGTTAAGGATTTCATTTAGCCTATTTTCCCACCACATGATTCATAAAAGACTTTCAATACATGTATTATGCTACATAAAAATGTTCAGCCAATGGTGCTTTTTGACTGGCTGAATTATTTCCTTAAGCACTGGAAAAGCCATATGTTCTTTCTTTTTCTTTTTTTAATTGTTTTTATTAAATCATAACTTTGTACATTGATGCACTTATGGGGTTCAGGGTACTGCTTCGATATACAATGTGAAATGCTTACATTGAACTAAGTAACACATCCATCACAATTTCCTAGTATGCTCACATCAAGGTATTCATTTGATAGTACAAATGGATATCTTTCCACCTAATTAAATTGAATATGCATAGACAGGATTCTAGGAGGAACTGAAACTTTGGAGCAAGTTTGAAAATAATAGAAACAGTTAATTGCTGTATTAATTTCATCAATGAGAAAGGTTAAAGGGAAGTCTATTTGCTCCAGGAAATAGTAGTACTAATCAAGAATTTCATTTTCCTTTCCTTGTGAATAAAATGAGGCCCCGTAAAAGGGACTAGATTAGATGTAAAGCAGGACTATGATAAAAAGAAGGTGAAATGCCAGGGAAGGTTCACTGAGAAACCAGGTAGAATCTTTCTTTCAAAGTGAGATAGATTGGCACTTATTTTCTGAAATCATATTTAGTAATTTGATAATTTTTTCCTAGTTCTTCTATTCAGCATTCTTTTTAAAAAATGTTAGCCTTTTGTTTTTAAATAATTTTAGATTTTCAGAAGTGTTGCAGACATAATACAGAGTTTCAATACACGCTTTACTGAACTTTCCCCCGTGTCAACATCTTGCATAACCACGGTACATTTATTAGAATTAAGAAATTAACACTAAAATAATACTATGCACTAATCATAGACTTTATTCAGATTTCCTTAGATTTCTGCTGATAAACTATTTATTTCTATTCCAGGATTCAATCTAGGGTCTTACATTACATTTAGCAACTCATAATCCTTTAAATTCCACTTTTGAGTTTTAAAATTTATTCTATACAGAGTCTTCATATCAAATTGCTTATGTTGATTACATGCGTTAGCCATTTCCTGAATTTACTGTACTTCCTGTGTTCCTGCGCAGGAGGTGTCTAACTCTGTCTCCAATTCTTTGTCCCTCATGGGCCTTGCTTCTCTCTGCCCTGCCTCCTCCAGCCACCACCCTCCCTGTTCCCTGTTCTCTCCGAAAATATATTGCATCTGACCAGACAAGCATTCTACATAAAATAGAACAGCTGAAATTTACAATTTTCACTTTCCCTAACATAATTTGGGCCCTTAGAGAAAACACATGAGCAGAAGTTGTCAAGTCAATCTGACAGCTCTGTTAATGTTTTATTTAATTTGTATTATAACATAAAAAGGGTGAAGGTCTTAATATTGCTTGGAGTTTGGGATTAAGTAAAGACTTTCTGTCTTTCCCAATGCTTACCATTTGAGGATGTCACTATTCTTTTCTGAAAACAATGATTTATTTCAGCTAAACCTTCATTCACATAAGAGTACAAGATTTTATTTCATTTTAGTCTCTTTAAAAGAGAATATTGTCTTAATTGGACTTTGGAAAAAGGGGGAAAAATGTCATAGGAAAAAGTAAAAACTCATATGCATATTAGGCCACCACCACAGTACTATTAAGGCCCAAGTAGAAAACCCAAGAAGAGTTACAGTCCCTAAGACCTCAGTGCTAAAAAGTAATTCATATTGGTACCTACAGAAACAAGCTAATATTGAGACCCCAGATTAAAATATTTTGGTGTCTCAAAAGGGGAAAATGAAAGAGGATACCCGAGAAGGGTGAGATCTAGGAGAACAGGTCTTCTCAAGGAGATCACAAGGATACACCTGCAGGGTCCTCTCCATGGTGACTTAGCTCTTGAGAATTTATAAACTTAACTTCCATCCTGTAGTGCTATATGGGCTGGAATAGCATCTCCTGCTTCAAACTGGCCAATGAGAAGGGTACCTATGGGTTGGAACTTTTTGACTGTTGATAAAAAGGGAAAGACCAAGCCAGTCGGGGAGTGTGGCCATTTGGAATTCTTCTATGCCATAAGCTCCTGGCTGGTGAATAAAGCCCTTCCTCTTATAAAAAGAAAATAAATATCAAAAGAGAATATTGACATTGATGAATAGGCTTTAATATGTCCACATGTATAAGCTCCTAAAATTATACACATAATATTTTGTTTATAAGTGCATTTTTTTCTAGGGCAAAGGATTTACAAATCTCAGTAAATTAGTTAAAATTATCTCATGCTTCCAAAAAAGAAAAAAAGCTGAAGAACCATTTCTCTGGGGCTAGAGATGTGGAGGTATCTATATCATCAGAAGGTTTTGACATCTAAATTTTAGTGTAAAAAATAGAGTATTAAAATAACTCTGAATTCTTTAAGTTCACAAACTAAATGTCATTTTCTTCCCATGTAATAATTTAGGAACTTCAAAAGTTCATGGTGGTTTATCTTTGCATTGATTGTATTTTCTACTTCTCCCTATTTTTTTGTTGTTGTTGTTGTTAAATTCTTTCTTTTCTCCCTTTATTTCCAGAGATCTTTCAGCATGTTCTTATTCCTCCTGCCTTTGGCTGTCTCTATTTCATAGCCAGTCTTTCATCCATCATTCTGACTCCATTACTCTTCCCGATAAGAATGCTTGCTGGACATTTTCCTACTGCCTCCTCCATTCTGTTCCCTGCACTTCGCTTGCTTGAAGGAAGTGCTCTGGCTAACAGAGAGTGTAACCATAGGGACTGTCAGTGCAGACAGCATACCAAGGATACAAATCTGTGAAACACATTAGCTTGGTCCTTTTGTGGTATCTCCTTAACAGAAACAGCCTGTGTCCTTGGTAGAGTTAGAAATTTACAGCATGGACCTACATTTAAACATAAAGAAGACACTGTCCCTTTTGATTTGAGAAGTCATAATTTACCCAGTCATTGGAAGGAGAAGGGCAGAAGGTTAGGAGAATGAAGAGGTTGGAATATTGCCTCTCATCCATTGATATTCAGCCAAAAGGCTCCCATACGCATTCCCATAGAATGAGAACGTTCTCCTATCTATCCCTAACACTACAAAAAACAAGACATATAAGCAACCTTGTTTAGTCACTCATGATTTTTAACAGTTATAATCATCTCAAATTTGTTTTTTTTTTCAAATTTGTTTTTTAAAACGTAAAGTACAGAATGTGACTCAATAATACTCGATATAGTACAGTGATTATTGTTATCATAGTTCTGTTTGTTGAACTGTACCTCTAAGCTAGATACTCTGTTCTGCTATTATTGCTAAAGGTCACATTAGTACTATGAATTATACACTATCGTTATTCCTGTTTTTATGATGAAGAAACTGAAGATTAATTAATTGGCCTGAATTTTTTAGTTGGAGAGTGGTAGAACTGCTCTTGCACAAAAGCCTTCTTATGGTCGATGCCCAAGATCCCAAACCTAAGGCTATCATGTACTCCACTGATCAGTTGAAAATGAGATTTTTTTCATTAGGAATGGGAGGCAAGAATAAGGTAGCAAGAGGAGGGAGAAAGGAAAGCATAAATAGAAGGTATAGAGAGACAAGTTCTAGACTCATAGTAGAATATTGTATCAAGATGTTTGTGTTCCAGTTACTTCAGTTACTTAATTAGATTTCCTTTTCCTTCAGATCAGTAATTTGATTCCCTGCAGGGATCTTATATATAATAGGTGCTAAATAAACATTTAAAAATGGAGAGGCAAAAGATGAAGGAAAAGGGCATATGGGATGCAAAGGAAAAGGAATGGAGAAAGAATAAGTGATACCGACAAAGCATAAAGAGATACTAGTAAATAGGGAAAGGGGAAATAAGAGAAGGTAGTGGCAAAAAGAAACAAAACCTGAGGTCAATGAAGATACAGGGAGAAAAGCCCAGTTTATTTCCACTTTCTGGCCTTGAAAATCTACTGCTTAGTCTCTAGACTTTAGGGAATTATCATTGTGGAATTTCATCCTTTGCAATATTAGCTAGATAATTAACCTCTGAGTATATTTTTTGATGATAATGTCATCCTCAAATTATTTATAATCCATAAGGATCCCTATGACTGGTAAAGCAGTAAGGGAGACTCCAAGATGACCAACAGTTTAAAACACACATGTAAGAAACAACAGCCCACAGGAAAAGGGCTGTTCCATTTTAAGGGCTATCAGCGGTCTAACAAGGCTAAATTACCTCTGGTTTGGATGAAGAAGAATAATGAAAAACTTCCTGAGTGACAAAGTAATTCATTACTTGCCAAATAGGTAAAATAATAAGGAAAGACTTGAAGGAGTGGAACTGAGGGGGAAAGATTCCTTATGAAAAAAGAACTTCATTAATAATGGTGCAGATCTGGAAAAACTTGGAGAATCACTTTTTGCTAGAATACAGCATAGCTATTGCTATTTGCTAGTCACTCCCAATCTTTCTTTGAAACTACTCGTTCATCTCCATCTTTCTAGCAGTTTCTCATTAGCCTTCTTTAGTCTTGTTTATTATTTATCCCCCTCTTGCCTATCCCCTAAGTTAGTGTTTCTGACATCTTGACCTAGAGTATACGTATATTTTGTATGAACCAGTTTAATACTTCTTGGCTTCATCTGTCTCTGAAGTCCTTGCCCACTCATTTTAACCCGACCACTACCAAAATGACCAACTTTGGATGGGCTTAGCCAGTGGCTTCCCAGCTGACTTTCTGTGGGTCCATCCTGCAGTACCTGGCCTCATGCCTACTGTCTCTAACTGTGGCTGATCCATGGCCAATGATTCATAAGATACCACAGATTCGATTGATAACTCAGGCCAGGAGCAACTCAGAAGTGAAGGAGAAGTGTGTGTTGTAGGGTGGGAAAGGTGGAAAAGTTAATGTTATTGGGGAAAACCTTTGATTAATGAGGGATTCGGGGGGGTGATACACTCGTCTTCCTTTCTGCTCCTTCCCCTCTACAGTTCTGAGCTCAGGTCTCTTGAAGAATACACCTACTTAATATTAAGCAGAAGCTTGTGGTCTTTTTGTGTGTGTGTGTGCCTCATTCTCCCCTTTTTACCCCTTATTCCATGGGATTATACTCTTAAAAAATATTGTGGAACAAAAGCATCTGCCTAAGTGTCTGTTTTTACTAGAGAGCTAAGTCTGAGAAATAAACACTCGTCTTTTGTTTATTCACTTAGCAATGTCATCTACTCTTCTTGTTTCTACTGCCATGTATGTATGATGTGTTCCTGACCTACATCTGTAACTCAAATCTTTATTCTGTGTTTCAGATACAGCTTTTAAAGTGTCCTATAAATATTCCTATTTGAATTTTTGACAAATGCCTCAAACTTCTCTAAAATTGCACTACCTTCTTCTATCATCCTATTGGCTAAACCACGTACCTGGGAGTCATTTTAGCAAGGGTGAAATGTCCTTCACACTTTGATTCTATTTGTCACCAAACACTTGCCAATTCTGCCTCCTGATACCCTCCCAGATTCATCATTTATCTCTATTCCTACTGCCACACTCAAGTTCAGGCCATCGTGTTTTTCACAGATTTTTGCGACATCCTTCTGCAGGTCTCCTGGACATGTGTCCTATCTTCTTCAAATCTCTACTCCCATCTAGAACCAGATTGATCTTTTCAAAATTGGAAATTTTATCATTTATGACCCTGCTGAAATCCTTTAATAGCTTTGAGATAAAGTCTAAACTTCTTAGTGTGGCTTCTGAGGCTTTTAATGCACCATACAGCATACCTCTTGCATCTTAATCCTTGATTCTACTCCGTCACCTTTTACCTTGTCATGTTGAATATTTTTTAAACTCTCTGTCACTGAGTGTTGGTCACGTAGACATGATGAGTCCTCCCAGTGATCAAAAGGATCGTTTTTCCTTTTTACCTAATTTTACTTATTTTTTTCCATCTCAACACAAATGACACTGATGGACTAGAATTTGAGGTTCATGATCTAAAGCAGTTTCAAATAGTTTTGATCTTGAAATTGGGGGTTATAATTTAGATGGTTCAGACTGGAGAGCTGGAAGAGTTATCAAAACTTATTATGAAGATGAAAGGAGTGATAGCTGGCAGAGGGAACAACCAAACCACCTGCCAAAGGCATTTTAAACACTGTGAGAGGGTCCTGCAAATCATTGCATGACAAAATAAGGACTGTGTTTTGTTATGGGATTGCTATTACAGATTACCATGCTCACCTCTGAAAGAACCTCATCTGTGTCCAAAGGAAAATTAGCAGCTACACGGAGTCCTTTATAGTTCCAGGCACAAGAAAAAAATAGAATTCTGGAGGTAGAAAGTAATGCTATTATATACTCTCAAGTACTCATTAGAAAAAAATAGATCCTTCCATATACAGGACTCATTAAAGGGATGAATAATGAGCATAATGTTTAACCAACAGAGGCCAAGTTGGTGGGAATGGCTCTATTTTATTATGATTAAATTCTGTGGACCTATCTCAATTGAACCCTCTAATTTAACTTGCTTATAGAGTCACTTTCGGACAACAATCGTAGACCAGTAAATATATTCTATTTAGAAGACTTAAACACCAAAAAAGAGAGAGAAAAAAAGAAGGAAACATTCCATCTCATTAAAAATTAAAATAATTTGGTCGGCTCCTGTGGCTCAGCGAGTAGGGCGCCGGCCCCATATACCGAAGGTGGCGGGTTCAAACCCAGCCTCGGCTGAACTGCAAAACAAAAAAATAGCCAGGCGCTGTGGCAGGCGCCTGTAGTCCCAGCTACTAGGAAGGCTGAGGCAAGAGAATCGCTTAAGCCCAAGAGCTGGAGGTTGCTGTGAGCAGTGTGACGCCACGGCACTCTACCCCGGGTGATAAAGTGAGACTCTGTCTCAACCAAAAAAAAAAAAAAAAAAAAAAAAAAACACCTGGTTTGGCGCTTATAGCTCAGCAGCTAAGGCGCCGGCCACATACACTGGGGCTGGTGGGTTCAAACCCGGCCTGGGCCTGCTAAACAACGACAACTAAATCAAAAAAACAGCCAGGTGTTGTTGTGGGCACTTGTATTCCCAGCTACTTGGGAGGCTGAGGCAAGAGAATCCTTTAAGGCCAAGTGTTTGTGGTTGCTGTGAGCTGTGACACCATGGCACTCTACCAAAGGCAACATAGTGACACTCAGTCTCAAAAAAAAAAAAAAACTGGGCAGCGCATGTGGCTCAGCGAGTAGGGCACTGGCCCCATATACCAAAGGTGGCAGGTTCAAACCTGGCCTCAGCCAAACTGCAAAACAGAAAAATAGCTGGGCATTGTGGTGGGCACCTGTAGTCCCAGCTACTCGGGAGGCTGAGGCAAGAGAATCGCCTAAACCCAGGAGTTGGAGGTTGCTGTGAGCTGTGTGATGCCACAGCACTCTACTGAGGGTGATAAAGTGAGACTCTGTCTCTACAAATAAAATAAAATAAAATAAAACCAACCAAAACTCTCTTATATTGTTTCTTTGTTCTCACTTCCCTTGATTTTTTTTTTTTTTTAAAGAGATCAGGCCTCACTCTGTGGCCAGGCTGGAATGCAATAGTATAATGATAGCTCACTGTAGCCTCTAATTCCTGGGCTCAAGCAATCCTCCTACATAAGCCTCCAGAGTAGCTGAGACTACAGGCCTGCACTGCCCAGCTAATTTTTATTATCTTGAGATTTTTCATTTCAGAGTAATTTGAGGGTACAACAATTAGGTTATACTGTTTGTGTTTGTTAAAGTCCAAGTTATAGTTAAGCCCTTCACCCGGGAGGTGTGCCAATACCCTTACATTATGCCCATTAGTTGAGAGCTTATCAATCCCCTCCCTCTTCTCTCCTCCCCCCACTTGAATTTAATTGTGTTTTTCTCTAGTGTGGGCATGTAGTTATTCACCTACTGGTTTCATATTAGTATTGAATACATTGGATACTTCCTTTTCCATTCTTGTGATACTTTACTAAAGAGAAAGTTCTTCAACTCCATCCAAGTTAAGTCTCCACCTTTTTTTTTTTTTGAGACAGAGTCTCACTTTGTCACCCTTGGTAGAATGTAGAATGCATGGTGTCATAGCTCTCATAAGCCCTCAAACTCCTGGGCTTAAGTGATTCTCTTGCCTCAGCTTCGCAAGTAGCTGGGACTACAAGTGCCCACCACAATGCCCAGTTGTTTTTAGAGACAAGGTCTTCTCTGGCTCAGGTTGGAAGTCTCCATATTTTTTATGGCTGAATAGTATCCCATGATATACATATGCCACAATTTATTAATCCACTTATTATTTTTTGTACAGATGGGCTCTCACTATTTTTCCCAGGCTGGTCTTGAACTCCTAGCCTCAAGGAATCTTCCCACCTTAGCCTCCTAAAGTGCTGATATTACAGGATGAGCCACTGTGCTCAGCTATTTCCCATCTATCCTTCAACCCATTTCTGCTGCCTATGGCTATTGCAACCATTATGTTATAAAAGCTTTCACTATGGAAACCAATGACCTTTTTTTGTAGAGACAGAGTCTCAATCTCACTTTATCGCCCTCAGTAGAGTGCTGTGGCATCACACAGCTCACAGCAACCTCCAACTCCTAGGCTTAGGCGATTCTCTTGCCTCAGCCTCCCAAGTAAATGGGACTGCAGGCATCCGCCATGGCTATTTTTCTGTTTTTGCAGTTCGCCAAGGTCGGGTTTGAACCCGCCACCTTCAGTATACGGGGCCGGCACCCTACTCGTTGAGCCACAGGCACCGCCTGAAACCAATGACTTTTTAAAGGTCAAATCCAGGCTCAGCGCCTGTGGCTCAAGCGGCTAAGGCACCAGGCACATACACCTGAGCTGGCAGGTTCGAATCCAGCCCGGGCCCGCCAAATAATGACGGCTGCAACCAAAAAATGGCCGGGCGTTGTGGCGGGTGCCTGTAGTCCCAGCTACTTGGGAGGCGGAGGCAGGAGACTCGCTTGAGCCCAGGAATTGGAGGTTGCTGTGAGCTGTGACGCCACAGCACTCTATCCAGGGTGACAGCTTAAGGCTCTGTCTCAAAAAAAAAAAAAAAAATAAGAAACTACTTATCAATCCCTCTTTTTTGACTCTGTGACATCACCACATTGGAATTCTTTTGTGCTTAAAAGATAGATATT
>CAUYON010007636.1:0-11309 GCA_963573935.1 Arctocebus calabarensis
TTTTTTTTTTAGAAGATGTTTTATTGTTTCTGTAATCTCAGTCCTTGAAATTGGTCTGTTTAGGAGCTCTGTTTCTTCCTGGCTAAGTCTAGGGAGAGGGTGTGATTCCAAATAGTGATCCATTTCCTTCACATTGTCAAATTTCTGGGCATAGAGTTTCTGGTCGTATTCAGAGATGATCTCTTGTATCTCTGTGGTGTCAGTTGTAATTTCCCCTTTATCATTTCTGATTGAGGTTACTAGAGATTTTACTTTTCTATTTCTAGTTAGTCTGGCCAAAGGTTTATCTATTTTTATTTATTTTTTTCAAAAAACCAACTTCTTGTTTCATTAATTTTCTAAATGATTATTTAGTTTTCAATTTCATTGATCTCTGATTTAATTTTGGATATTTCTTTTCTTCTGCTGGGTTTAGGCTTAGATTGTTCTTCTTTTTCCAATTCCATAAGATGGCTTGTGAGTTTGTTGATGCACTCTCTTTCTGTTTTTCGAATGTAGGCATCTAAAGCAATAAATTTTCCTCTCAGGACTGCTTTTGCTGTATCCCACAGGTTTTGGTCGCTTGTGTCTTCATTGTTGTTATGCTCAAGGAAGTTAATGATTTCCTGTTTTATTTCTTCCTGCACCCAACCGTCATTCAACAGAAGGTTGTTTAATTTTCATACCTTTGTGTGGGGTTGATCGCTTTTGTTGGAGTTGAATTCCACCTTTAGTGCCTTGTGGTCTGAGAAGATACAAGGTAAAATTTCAATTCTTTTGAATCTGTTGAGGTTTGTGTTGTGTCCTAGGATATGATCAATTTTGGAGAATGTTCCATGGGGTAATGAGAAGAATGTATATTCTTTATTTTTGGGATGGAGTGTTCTATATGTGTCTATCAAGCACAGTTGTTCTAGGGTCTCATTTAAGTCCCTTATATCTTTGTTTAATTTCTGTTTAGAGGATCTGTCCAGCTTTGTAAGAGGAGTGGTAAAGTCCCCTGTTATTATGGTATTATAGGATATCATATTGCTCAGACTGAGTAAGGTGTATTTGAAGAATCTGGGAGCATTTAAATTGGGTGCATAAATATTTAGAATTGAAACGTCTTCTTGTATTTTTCCCTTGACCAATATAAAGTGACCATCTTTGTCTTTTTTGACTTTAGTTGCTTTAAATCTACATGTATCTGAAAATAAGATTGCAACTCCTCTTTTCTTCTGAATTCCATTTGCCTGAAAAATTGTCTTCCAATCCTTAACTCTGAGTTTTAATTTGTCTTTTGACATGGTTGACGTGAGGTGTGTTTCCTGCAGACAGAAAATGGATGGCTTGTGTTTTTTAATCCAGTCAGCCAATCTATGCCTCTTCAGTGGGGGAATTCAAGCCATTAACATTTACTGAGATAATTGATAAGTGTGGTAATGTTCTGTTCATCTTATTATGTGAGAGTCCATTGCTTAGTTTTATCTTTTGCATCAGTGTGGAAGTTAGGTTCTGTCCTTTAATTTCTGAGTTCTGGCTGGGTGCCTGTGGCTCAACAGGATAAGGCACCAGCCACGTACACCTGAGCTGGCAGGTTCAAATCCAGCCCGGGCCCACCAAACAACAATGGCGGCTGCAACCAAAAAAAAAAAAAAATGGCCGGGCATTGGGGCAGGTGCCTGTAGTCCCAGCTACTTGGGAGGCAGAGGCAAGAGACTCGCTTGAGCCCAGGAATTGGAGGTTGCTGTGAGTGTGATGCCACAGCACTCTATCCAGGGTGACTACTTGAGGCTCTGTCTCAATAAATAAATAAAATAATTTCTGAGTTCTTACTTTGCTGTTGATCCATTGTAATGGTCAGTGTGTAGAACAGGTTGAAGTATTTCCTGTAGAGCTGGTCTTGTTGTGGCAAATTTCCTCAATGTTTTTATATCAGTAAATGATTTGATTTCTCCATCCATTTTAAAGCTTAGCTTAACAGGATATAGAATTCTGGGCTGGAAATTGTTCTGTTTAAGTAATTAAAGGTAGATGACCATTGTCTTCTTGCTTGGAAAGTTTCATTAGAGAAGTCTGCAGTCACCCTGATGGATTTGCCCCTGTAGATCAACTGGCACTCACTCCTGGCAGCTTGAAGAATCTTTTCTTTTGTCTTGACTTTGGACAGGTTCATCACAATGTGTCTTGGGGAAGCTTGGTTAGAGCTGAGGTGACCTGGGGTCTGATATCCCTCTGTAAGGAGTGTGTGAGAACCATTGGTGATTTTGGGGAAATTTTTATTTATAATATTCTCTCATATGGCTTCCATTCTCCTGGGGCATTCTTCTTCCCCTTCTGGGATACCTATAACTCGTATGTTTGAACATTTCATAAAGTTCCATAATTCTGTCAGTAAACATTGTGCTTTCTCTCTCTTCTTTTCCACCTCTTTAACTAAGTTATCTCAAGAGCTGTGTCCTCTACCTCTGAAATTCTTTCTTTTGCATGGTCTAATCTGTTGTTGATACTTTCTTTTTTGTTGTTGTTGTTGATACTTTCTATTCCTTTTTTTTTTTTTTTTTTTAGATAGAGCCTCAAGCTGTCACCCTGGATAGAGTGCCATGGCATCACAGCTCACAGCATCCTCCAATTCCTGGGCTCAAGCGAGTCTCTTGCCTCTGCCTCCCAAGTAGCTGGGACTACGGGTGCCCACCACAACGCCCGGCCATTTTTTGGTTGCAGCCATCATTGTTGTTTGGCGGGCCTGGGCTGGATTCGAACCCGCCAGCTCAGGTGTACGTGGCTGGCACCTTAGCCCATTGAGCCACAGGCGCTGAGCCTCTATTCCATTTTTAAGTTCCCTAATTGACTGCTTCAGTTCCTTCAGCTCTGCTATATCCTTTCTATATTCTTCATATCATTCATCTCTTATTTGATTCTGTGTTTGGATTTCCTTTTGTTATTTTCCACTTTATGAGCAGTTTCCTTCATTGTTTCCATCATTTCCTTCATTGTTTTCATTATCTGTATTCTAAATTCCCTTTCTGTCTTTTCTAACACTTTTTTATCAGTGGAATCCTCTGCAATAGCTACCTCACAGGCCCTTGAGGGGGTTGATTTGGACTGTTTTTTCGTGATGCCAGGAGTTTTCTGCTGATTCTTCCTTATGAGTGATTTCTTTTATCTGTTTCCTTGCCATAATTTTCTTTTCACTTCCTCTTGATCTTTAAGTTGCCATGCCTCTGGACTAGGGTTTCAATGAGTTCTTTTGGTACAGGACCAGAAGGATGAGAAGATTAAAGAGCAGGAAGGGAACAAAGAAAGAAAAAAAAAAGGAAAAAGAGAAAGGAGATGGGGTGGGTAAAAGGGAATATTGACAAAAAGAAGAGAGGCTTGGAAAGATGGAGACAGGAGCCAACATAGTTGTATAGTAGGGTACTTTGACACAACCTTAAAAACCCCAAACCTCTGGGGGTGCCTGGTTGGGTGGTTCCCTTGAGGTCAGCAGCTCTTTGCTTGCCTGAGAGAGTACCCACCTCCACCAAGTAGAGATGAAATGCAAAAATGCTATAAATCAAACCAAAACAAGCAAACAGAAAACTTTGCAGGATAAAATTGGGGGAAAAAGCAAACAAGAGGATTAGAAACACTAGCCAAAATGAAGTTCTAATTGTTGAAAGGCAACAATGGGAAACTGTATTTAAACTAGAAAAATGAAGAAAGAAAAGAAAGAGAAAAAAAGAAAAGAAAAATCTATAGGGAAAATGTTGAAATTAAAGAAAACCAACAACAGGGTGGTGCCTGTGGCTCAGTGAGTAGGGCACTGGACCAATATATCAAGGGTGGCGGATGCAAACCGGCCCTAGTCAAACTGCAACAAAAAAATAGCTGGGTGTTATGGTGGGTGCCTGTAGTCCCAGTTACTCAGGAGGCTGAGACAAGAGAATGGCCTAAGCACAGGAGCTGGAGGTTGCTGTGACCCATGAAGCCATGGTGCTCTACCAAGGGTGACAAAGTGAGACTCTGTCTCTAAAAACAAACAAACAAACAAAAACAACAACAACAAAAAAGCCAAGGGCAGCGCCTGTGGCTCAGAGAGTAGGGCACTGGCCCCCTATACCGAGGGTAGTGGGTTCAAACCCAGCCTTGGCCAAACTGCAAAAAAAAAAAATAGCTGGGCATCATGGTGGGTGCCTGTCATCCCAGTTACTCAGGAGGCTGAGGCAAGAGAATCACTTAAGCTCACGATTTGGAGGTTGCTGTGCGCTGTGATGCCACAGCACTCTACCCAGGGTGACAAAGTGACACTCTGTCTCTAAAAAAAAAAAAAAAAGCAAAACCAAAACCAAAATCAAAGTAGTATATATATCTTTGCAGATATTGTCTGGGCAACAGGTGATCTTCTAGGGTATGAGATGTTAATCACAGAGCTGGTCCAGCTGTACGAGATGGAGACTGGAGGCCTCTGCTGATTTCTCAAGCCCCGCAGGGTGGAGAGCCTAAATCTCTCCTCCACCTGCTTAACAGGCACTTTAAACTGCTAAACGTGGCTAAGCAGAGGCTTTCCCAGGAAAGCACTTCTCTCTGGGATCACTCCTGAAGTGTCTATCCACTTACCCAGTATGCCAAAACCGGTCTCACTCTATGCCCCTGAGGTCCAGGGCTATAAGATGTCTCAGTCCCTGCCTCTAGGCTGCTCAGTCACTAGATTACTCGCTCCAGCTCCCCCCATCCTTGCTCTGCAACCCTGAGGGTGGAGCTTGCTGGAGCAGTTCTCCCACAATGGCTCCGCTCCGCCCACAGCCCAACACTAAGCTCCATCCAGCTCAGCAGCTCAATCTTGGGCCCTAGAAAATGCTTAAAGTCCTCTGCACTCTTCCCCAAGTTCTCCCAAGGTAGTTCAACTGAGTGCCAAGTCCAAAAAAACCAAAACAGCTCACAGGCAATGCCGTTCCAGTTTGCAATCTCACTGTTGCTGTACTTAGAGCTGCTGGAGGGATTAGACCGAGTAAACACATGCAAACACTTTCCAGTTCTCCACTGCTTTTGTCCTCCTCATGGGGTCCAGAAGTCTCACTCTGACTCCCTGTGTCCCCAAAGGGATGTTTCTGGGCAGATCCCACCAGTCAGAGATGCCTGGAGTCTTCTCTCCCCAGACTCAGCCCAGTTGCAAGGAAGGTACATAAGATCTTGGTCACCATAGATGACTTTCTTCTTTTGAACTTTAGAGATATATTTATGTCCAATATCAGCTTTTTGTCAACAAGTATTTATTGAACAATTTCTATTTGTGGTCATTGTTATAGGCGTTGGCAATACAGCAGTGAATAAAACAGTGCCTACTGTCATCTACCATGCCTGTGATAAGGTGATTATAGCATTAGGTTGGCACACTTCTTTCCTATTTGTATTATTTGTCAAATGTTTTGTATGGGATATGGTGCAATAAGAATGTCTTACTTTGGGTTTTTCCAGGAGCATACTTAATGTAAGGACTCGAATACAAGTGGTTTGGAAGTGAAAGAAAACATTATAGGGGAACAGAGAAGTGAGACACAGATAAAAAGGCAGCTCCCCAACACCACTCTAAGTGATTGGTGCTTAATCTCATGAGAAAATTCTGGGAAACAGAGTACCTGTCTTGAGGGGCAAAAGATCTGGGATGTTCATACACTATCTTCCATTACACATTGGTTGGGGGCCTCTGAGGGAAGGGTTGATGCTAAGTCTGACCTTCAGTTAAGCAGAAAGGTGTGTTTTGGTGACCTGAGAAAGTCCTCAGGCATAGGGATAGTAGGTTATGGAAGTTGGAAATTAGATGGCATGCACTGAGCTGTTGAGGATTGAAGTAAGAGGATGTGAGCTGGGCTGCAGAGATTTTGCGAGAGAGTTGTCCTTCCATAGTAAATGAAAGTACTCCTGCTATTTCAAAGCTGGAACTGGTGCATGGTGAAAGCAAATTGAAATCGATCAAGACATTATTAGAAGTGTAGTGAGGTAGAAAGAGGTGGCACAGTGAGTTAGCTTTAATGGTGAATTTTTTTCATATGGCTTGGTAAACATACACTTGATAGGAGACAGTACCTTCCTGGGCAAACACTAGATGGTGGTGTTCTCTAAGTAGAAGATAACCTACAACTAGCTTTTGATGCTGATTTATTATTACAGTTTAGCACATAATTTTAAAACAGTTGGGCTTCAATCGATCAAAAAGTATTTACCGAACACCCATTAAGTGCCAGAGTTGAGCCTGAAATAGAAAGGAAAATATTACTAAAAAGAGAAAGCAAAGCACAGAACTGAAATAGGAGCTTTCCAATTTAAATCAGCCTGGATTTTTCCTTTCTTCAGAGAACCTTTAGAGAATTTATGTAGCATGAGAATTTGTTTTATCACAAAATGTGATAAAATAATTTGTATTAATGGAACAATATTTATGATCAGCTTTTGATGATATTTCATGAATATGATATATTCAATTACTTATGAACTATATTTATGCCATGTGACTTTATGGTGGCATCTAAAAAAACATAATTGTTTTCTACAAAATGCTTTTTACTATCCTTCTAAAATGTACATTCTCCATGAAACTTTCTGTGTTAAATCTCACTAGTTTTAATTATTTCAGACTTACAGTATTACTATGAGTAACTCTAGGGAGTCATTATAGCAGTGCTTCTTAAACTTTAATGGGCATAATATGCACCTTGGGATCTGGTTAAAAAGCTGATTCTGAATCAGTGGGTCTGGGGTGGAGCCTGATAGTACATTTTAAGAAAGAACCCAGATGATTCTGATGCTACTGATTCATAGACCATACTCTGAGTAGATTTTTAGTCATAAAGATGGTAATTGAATAAGTTTTGTTATGGTTGGAAACATGTTTTAATTTTAATTTTCTGTAGGAAAAGTATTTTTTCTTTTGTGACCTGCCCTCTGTCTTCAACCTCCTTTACCCTGCTCTCTCCCCTGGGGTGCTGACCTATATGAACCTCATCAAGGGGGTTCTTTTCCAGGTTGGTTTTGCTCATGGGAGCCCCAGTATATATATATATATATATATATATATATATAGAGAGAGAGAGAGAGAGAGAGAGAGAGAAATATCATGTATAGGATATCCATAAAGTTTGTGTCCAATTTAATAGTTGTCTATTTTAAATTGCACACAATCTTCATGGACACCCTGTATTTATTCCCTGTCTTCAGCTCCTTCCCTATAAGGTCACTTTGGGCTGGCTGAGAACATTGAAGTTCATTGCTTTTCTCAAGATGTCCACATTTAGACAACTCTCTCCTTTTGGGTTTTGGAAACTACACAAAAATCATCAAGAAATGTAAAACCCATGTGCACAGAAACAACTGAAGCACTCCCAGCAACACCAATAAGCTGAGCAAGTTGAAACTTGCGTGGGTGAATCAGAAAAGATGCTGTTGACTGTGTTCTTTGGAAGTGAAATAATGGGCCACGACACATGCTGTCTTAAAACTTTCATAGTGACCCATGTACTTATGATTCCTTGCCCACACCCTTTAAGAGTTATTTTTAGCCAGGTGTGGTGGCTCACACCTGTAATACTTGTACTCTGGGAGGCCAAGGAGGGTGGATTGCCTGAGCTCAGGAGTTCCAGACCAGCCTGAGCAAGAATGAGACCCTATCTCTAAAAATAGCCAGGCGTGTAGTGGGTGTCTTTAGTTCCAGATACTTGGGAGGTTGAGGAAAGAGAATCTCTTGAGCCCAAGAGTTTGAGGTTGCTGTGAGCTATGATACCATAGCACTCTACCAAGGGTGGCAAAGCTAGACTCTGTCTCAAAAAAAAAAAAAGTGTTATTTTTAAAATAAATCCTCCTTAAGTTAACCTAACTTGAGTGAGCCAACCTATTGGGACAGTGAAGCACGTGGTTGATTTTGGGCAGATAAATAGGTAAAATTTGCTTGAGCTGTGGGAAGACATAAAATAACAGAACAACGTGACATACCACTTTCGTGGCAAAAACACTTAAAATCTATTCTCTTTACATAAAGATATAATATATTGTTATTAACTATATTCAATGTAACATGTAAGAAAGCTCTTGAATTTATTTTTCTTGTAATGCACATGTTAATTAGATTGATTCAGTCATTTCACAGCATATGCATATTTCAAAATAACATGCTATACACAATAACTATATGCAGTTTTTCAATTGTCAAATAAATAAGCCAAGAAATACAGAAAAATATTAAAAGAGAACACAACTTGAGCCAAATAGAAAAGGCTCAATTTTGACAAATATTTAATTGCTTTACAATTCAAAAGACATGTCAGTATTACATGACATTATCAGCTTTATTGGGGCAATGGCTGAAATTTGGCTTAGGTTTTTCATTACCTCTGTAGTATTGAAATGTTTAAATTCTTGTTTCTCTGATTGGTGTGGGTCAGAGTCAAATTGAGATGTAGCCAAGGAGGTACTTCTGGCTTGTCAGAGAATATTTCCCAGATTGCTGGTCTATATCCTTATTGCAATTGATTACAACAGGCAACAGAAAAAATAAATTTAACTTACTAGTTGGTTTATTGTATTATTAAAGTCCTTTATTTTCTCACTTATCTATCCATTATTGAAAGTGAGATATTAATCTCTCAATAATTATTGTAGAAATGTATTTCTCTATTCAATTATATATATTTTTTGCTTCATAAAAAAGAAAAACAAATAAGAAAAGAAATGAAAAAAGTTAACTTTGAAAAACAATGGTAGTAATTGTCTTTCTTTGATGCACTCTTTTTTTTTTTTTTTTAATAGCCCTCAGTAGAGTGCTGTAGCATCACAGATCTCAACAACCTCCAACTCCTGGGCTTAGGCAATTCTCTTGCCTCAGCCTCCCGAGTAGCTGGGACTACAGGCACCTGCCACAAGGCCTGGCTATTTTTGTTGTTGTTGTTGCAGTTTGGCTGGGGCTGTGTTTGAACCCGCCCTCAGTATATGGGGCCTATGCCCTACCCACTGGGCCATAGGCGCTGTCCTGATGTACTCTATTATCTAAACAGATTAGCTTTGTTATTCTTTGAGTCTATTTAGTATTTGCATATGTATGGGGTCTAAAGGTATTCAATCCTAGTTTTTACTAGAACAAAAGAGCTTTATTGTAGTCTGATTATAGGAGATCTCACTTTGCCATGAAATATACCCATAACCCTACTTAATTTTCACCTATTAAAATGTCAATAAATGATTCATCTTGAATTTGACCTGGAATATTCTAGAGATATAACATTTTTAGGCCTCTCCAATGCAGCAGGGATTTCTCCCTTGGTTGTCTTGACTCCTTTCTCCATTATTCTCTAACACTTGAGGCTGCAAACTCATTCTTCTCCTAAATAAATGGTCACGGTGTTTACCAGAATTTTATTACTATGGCAGAGACCTCATCATTGGGATTTTTTTTTTAATGGGGAAATTTTATGGCCTGTTTTCAAGGTTATTACTCAGAGCAGCAGATATGTAACAAGGCTTTATTTTTCTTTTATAGTTATTGTCAGAATAGATGCCAATATAGCAGTTTCAATTGCTCAAATGATTGTGGCTAGGAGGGACTTTTTCATTTTAACAATTAGGAAATCTGGTTGGAATGTTTAGAAAAACAAGCATCACTGGCTCACTAATTGATTTCTTCTGTACTTTAATCTTCCATCCATTCATCATTTGGTGATTGAAAACAAGTGCTAAGTGTATGGAGAGGAACAATAATCTGTTTCCCCACAAAGCTCATGTATGTACAAATAAATTATAACTTATTTTGGCAATGGTAAAACTATTCAGTAGATGGTAGAGGAAGGAAGGCCTAACTTAACTGTGAGGAGAGGGATTAGTTGAGAGAGCTTCCATAGAGGAGTTGACATCTGAGTGGAGTTTTGAGCTTGAATAGAAAATGAGAGATGGCAGATAGTTAGAAGCCAAATTATAAAAGGTCTTATACTTCCTGCTAGGAAAGGTTTTTTTTTTAATCCTGTAGGCAATGTTAGGTCTCTAGAGAATTTCACCTAGGGAAGAGAGATTATTAAGTTTGTATTTTAGAAAGATGTTTGTGGTGAGCAGATAGGGGATGCCTTGGGAGGGTGGAGTGGATTCATGTTTATATGAATCTGGACGTAAAGAAAGCAACTGTGAGTTATGGGAAGAGCTAAAAACCACCTGAACTAAGTGAGAATGAAAATAAAGAAGCAGAGTGCTCACTTCGGTAGCACATACACTAAAAATTGAAACCATACAGTGAAGATGAGCATGCTCCTATGCAAAGGTGACACACAAATCATGAAGCATTCCACATTTTTGAACTAATACATGCCCACACAAGAGAAAAACTCAATTTAATTCAAGTTGAGGGGAGGGAGGTGGAGGGAAGGGAGAGAGGGGAAGAAGGAGGAGGATTGGTGTACTCTCACCTAATGGGCACAATGTAAGGGAATATGGCACACCTCCTGGGTGCGGGACACAACTACTACAACAGGGACTTTACCTAACAAACACAAACATTGTAACCTAATTGTTTCTACCCTCATATTAATCTAAAATTAAGAAAAGAAAAGAAGCAGATTCAGGAGATAATTATGAGGCAAATTTGGTGATCTGGAAAATAAATTATTGTTAAATTATGGAATATACAAAAGAGAATATATTGGGAAAATAGATGTGGGAAGAGAATGATTTTACATTGGGATGTTTTGAGGTTGTAGCACCCCTAACAGAAAGCTAGACCACTAAACTCTGAAGCTCATGAAATAAATCTGGAGTAGAGACTCATGTTGGAAACCAGAGGGTAGTTAGTTAAACCAGAGGAGTAGATGGGATGATTGAGGGTTAAGTGCAGGGCAGAGGTCTCTAATCTGTTTTTCTGTCTCCATACTTTTCTTATGTCTCTAATTAAATATGATTTCCACTAGAGTGGAGGGATTAGAGGCATGCCCTGAACTCAGTTCAGAATCACTGCAAGCTAGACTGGGAAGTTCTTACAAATGTAGTAAAAGAATGAGGAGAAGATGAAGTTCTAGAATCCAAGGAATGAGAAGGTTTTAAGATAGGAAAACCCACTTGCTCAATGAGATAGGTTGGTTTACTATAAAACCGGAAGAAATCAGAGGGGAAAAAAAATTCTTTTTTTTTTTTTTTATTAAATCATAGCTGTGTACATTAATGAAATCATGGGGTAACATGTGCTGGTTTTATATACAATTTCAAATGTTTTCATCAAACTGGTTAACATAGCCTTCACAGCATTTTCTTAGTTATTGTGTTGAGACATTTATATTCTACACCTAGTAAATTTCACATGTACCCTTGTAAGATGCACCATAGGTGTGGTCCCACCAATTATT